>CAXKVW010000425.1:0-271114 GCA_964058825.1 Carex arenaria
CAACTCTAATCATAGAGCTTATTAGAGGGCATGTAGGATTAATAGCTGCTCTTCAAGAAAAAAGAGAGAAAAGGACAAAACAACGACGAAGGAACGAATAGCATCAGAGGACGAAATAACAGCTGGGGTATTAAAGGATGAAGGGAGGCTGATTCGCGTCGGAGGGGAGTAAGGTTGAAACCCTAGTCAATTCCTGCGCCAAACAAAATTTCATCCACAGTTTAATTTGCCTCCTGTAAAACCCTTCTGCTAGCTAGCAACCTTGCCGGCAGGTGGTTTTCTCCAAGCACGAGTACACGACTCCGTTGCGATGCATGCACAAAGTACGAGACTTTGAAGGATTCAAATATCAAAACAGAGACCTTTTGAACTGAACTTGGTCTAACCTTGAACAGGGGGGACAGCAATTTTCTCCAGTCAATTTGGGATGGTTGGAATATTTTAGACATCCTCTTTTACCGAAATGCCACAGATTTCTATGACTTCAAACAGAGAGGATATGGGGCTGGCTACTTTTCCAGCTTCCCGGTTGTTTCCTGGTTTTTTTTCTTTAATACCAAACTTCGAAATCGGAAAGCATATATTCAACCGGTCGGTTCAGTCCAAACCGAACTAAAATAACTAAATCAAATTTTTTTTTTGGGTTTTTGAAAATCCAACCAAACCGACTGAACTAAAATAGCAAACCGAATTAAAACCGAACCAATTAAACCGATTTAAACTTCGGATTGTTCGGTTGAACCGAATAGAGGAATAAATAGATGGTTTGGTTGAACCGAAAATAAATAATGGTCTCAAACTATTAGTAAATTGTTTATTCGGTTGAACCGAATAGAGGAATTCAATCTCATAAAATCAAAACACGTAGATTCAAAACCAAAAATTAACCAAAACAATACACGAAATCTCAAACTATTAATAAAATCGGTTGGTTCGGTTTATTCGGTTTTAAGAATTCAAAACCAAACCGAACCATTTAAACTGAACTATTTCATAAAATCAACCAAACCGAACCATTTAAACCGAAGAACCTAATCATTTAAACCGAAATTTTCCAATTCGGTTTAAAACCAAATAAACCGAACCATTTGAACACCCCTAAGCATACTAACCAAGATTAATCAAATAAATGAATATATTATATATTATTCTGATTTTATAAAGATAATTAGTCCATTGTTGACTGGTTGCGGATAGTTTTTAACTTTTTATGCTTCAAACAAAAATGAGATGGTTAATCTCACCTCTCTCATGTTGTATCGTGACTCATATTGTTTACTTTGGTTTTCAGAGCTTAAAATAATGGATTCGAACGGCTCAATATGAGATCGTTAAAATGCCTCGCGTCTTTCGTGTTTTATTGCTACTCATACTGTTTATTTTTATTTTCAAAATTTAAATAATTAATTCGAACCGCTTAATATATATATTTTATTAAAATGTGTCCTGGTCAACTTTTTTTTTTCTTCTGAAATTTACAAATTTTAAAATATGTACATATTATTTTTTTCTAAAATTTTCATACTTCATCATATCTCATATTTTATATTTTTGTTTTTAAAATTCAAATTGTCGATCCAAACAGCTCAACATGATATCCATACTAAATGCTCGTGGATGAAATTTTATAATTTTTGAAACTTTTTTAATTTTTTTAAGATAGATACAAAATCATTGTTTCTGTATCGTTAAAAAACAGTGATTTTGTACCTAGCTTAAAAAATAGTAAAAAAAAAAATCCAAAAATATATAATTTCATCCCAAGTATATTTTAGTATGGATATCATGTTGAGCGGTTCAGATCGAACAATTTGTATTTTAAAAATGAAGATATAAAATATAAGGTATGATGAGATATGAAAAACATGAGGTATTGGAATCCTCCTCAATTATTATTTATGGCCCATCCAAAAACAATAATTTCATTTTATGCATATCTAACATAATAGTAAAAATGTTTCAAAAAATAAAAAATTTAATCTCCAAGCATATTTTAATATAAAAATCATATTCAATGGCTCAGATTAACTGTTTGAACTTTGAAAAAAAAATCTGACTTTGTAAGCAAGGATTTTCTTTCAAAATAGATGGAGTACCTTAGAATTTGAATGTACTAGAAAGACCCACAATAATTTATTTATTTACAAGTGACTTTTGAACTGTGATCAATAATTCAGATACAAAATATTTTTATTTTTTTCCAATAACACATCAAGAAATAGTTTAATTTTTTGTACAACCGGAAAAAATTATGCCTGAAAAATTTTCGGAGTTCTTCTAGTACATCTAAATTATAAGATGTTTTATCTATTTTATTTGATATTCTTTCTAACATATTTAAAATATTAATTGTTCTTTTATTTTCTAAAATTATTAAATAAATATTATAATCAGGTGAATTAATTGGTGTCTTTTTAGTTTTTGCGGACCGTAACGACAAATGGCGACCCTCAAGAATAGTCACCATTGTAATTGCGGTCCTGATGTTTTTCGAATTCCCTGAAATTTGTGGAATTTTTTTTTTTGAAATGGTATTAATAAAAATTTCGAAATATCTTGGGCCAACCTTGAATTTAGAAAGTTCAAGATGATATTCAAGTCAAAAGAGGAAAATTAGTATCAAGTTCGTTTTCATAAACGTACGGCATCCGAGTCAACCTTGAATTTGAATAATAAATGCCGCCAAAATTCTTTTCCTTTGACCATTCCCCATCGCATTGGTCAAAAAGTAGCATAGAAATTAAATGCAACAGAAATTTTATACACTGGTAACACATATCTCATCACATATTTCAGAACATATATCATCACTTATATATATGTACTGGTTATATATTAATATATAGGTACTGGCATTCATTCTTCTACCATATATCTCTATCCTGAAAACACAACCAAAGTTAATAAACCATGATTTCTCAAAAGAAATCTGCTCTACTTGTCATCCTTTTTGTAGTAGTTATTTCAATGAACTGCATGCTGTATGTCAGTGCGACAAGGCCCGGGCCTCAGATTTTCGAAAGGGAGGATGTGCGGGAGACTCTCCATGCGAAGGCGCGGGAAGCAATGATTTTATTCATGGCGAGATTGTCGTCAGGACCAAGTCCCGGCGACAACCATTAATATGCCAATCGACGAAGTTGCTGATTTCATTTTTTTTTTTGCTATAAATTTATGCATATTGAAATTATTTTATTAGCAAGAAAACAGTAAGGAGACTAGAAAGGGAGGTCATTTTTTTTGTTCATTACAGTAAAGGGTAGGGTAGCTTGCTCTCTTCCTTTTTTGGGGGGATTCCAGATGTTTGATGTACTCTGTAAATATGCTTTTATATATGCTAATAAAATCCTTGACTGCTTCTGTTAAGTTCATCAAAAAAAGAAACTTCGACCATGAGATATAAAGTAAATTCGAGAAATATATATATGGTTCTCTGTTGTTCTTGTCTTGCAATGATTGCACATGCTATACAATTAATTCAATATCATTTGACTGCGTATTGAGATTCAAATTGAGATTTTGTAATCAGAATTACAATAAATTTACACGAGAGTTTGTGAAATATATACACACACACTCCGTCATATATGATTCCATGAGCGAATATATATAACTGTAAGATTAAAATATGAGATATGATAATTGTCATTGGAATCATATACCCAATTAGCTAATTAATGACGGTGCACCATCATAAATTGTACATGTAAATGTGCATGCATGTCACTCATAAAATATATTGATTTTAACAATTTGAATTCATCCCAAATAATCTGTGAGCTTATAGCCATTTGAACCAATTAAAGAAAGTAATTACAATTAATTAAGTGAAAAACTATATATAGATTTTCATCTTCTATAGGTAGCACAAATCGCACGAGAAATATTCACTAGGGAGCAAGCAATTAGTTAGCAGTATATTATAAGACCAATTTGGTATAATACATGCACATTTCCATTATGTTTTGATAAGCGTCATCAAAGGATGCATCCCCAATAAATATATGCTGAAAGATGATTTTGCATCCAATAGATAATTTTCAATGAAAAAAAAAGACAAACGGGGAGAAAAATGGTACGAGCTCTTGCCATATTGCTGAAAAATGGTACAACCACATTGCTCATGCCATTATGATCCTGTTCATGCTATGTGTAATTGGCATTGTAATCTTCACTGTTGTTACAAATTACCAAAGAGACCACCTCGACCAGCAAATAAAGTCACATACTATGGGAGATCGAGATGGGGACAGTTGTAATTATCCTAGCAAAGCCGAGGGAAGAAAGGTGACAAATCCAAAAAGGCACCTCCGCCGCTTGTGGAGGTGGAACTGCTGGTGGCGGTTGTGACAACAGTTGTAGTGATGAGGCGGCGGGTAGAATTTTCTATTGAGGTTATTTTAGAAATGTGGAATACCGGTACACCTCGTACCATTACAAGAAACCCGCTAAAGCCTCAATAAACTGTATACCAACAAGATCTAAGAAATTAGAGACAAATACAACATTGCATACAACCAAACACACCAATAGAGTTAAGATGTTACCGCGAGATAGATTGAGTCCAAGAAAGCACACAAGAGATAAGGTGATTCAGTCGAGCTTGCTCCACCGGGAGACAAACGACCGACAAACTTCACTATTAAACAAAAGATTATACAGGATTACAAAAGTATTTCAATTGTTAGCACAAACAATCACTCTATCTCACTATCTATCTTCCTCTCTCTCTCTCTCTCTCTCTGTGTCTGTTTCACCAAGAGGAGCCGCCAACCATGTATCCAAAATGACGTAGGTTAAACCAAGAAAATAGAAAGGGAGCTGGTGAGAAATATGGGTTGGGCCGATTGGGCCTAAATCCCAACAATCTCCATCGTTAGTTCAAATCGGCAACTCACTCCGTCACTAACCATCACAACCCAATAGATGTCTGTCGGTATCACGTCGTCCCCCAAGAGCCTCCATAACTAGAGACTACCACATCAAACATGTGTCCACGACTCCACAGCCCACGGCAACCCAGGTCCAATACCCCATGCAGCATCACCACCACATGTCCATGCCTACCTCCACCGGCATCAAGGCGCCCGCGATTATCAAGGCGGCCAAACCCGTTACCTCCAGCTCACCTCCATCTAGGTCACCATCTAATGGCACTCTCTGCCATGCTGACTCCACCGCAACGTGTCATGTTGTCACCTCCTACAAGTCCACTCATCATGGCTTCGCATATAGCCACAATACCACGGTCCATACCAACAAGCACAGGCACAGTCTCGACGAAGACCATACCGCTCACCTCATCTAATCGTACGTCACTCATAGAAGTACCGGCCAGTACGACAGTGGATGTGGACTCCATCGTACCAATCATCTCATAGAGACCATCGCGTCTGGTACCTCGAATGACAACCATGTCGGCTCGAAGTAAATCAATGGACCCATCACGGATTTGTAACTCATACCCGTGTGAATCTAACTCACTGAGCGACACAAGACCCCGTCAAATACCGGATACGTACCGAACATCGATAATTGTTGGAATCATACCGTTCCACATTCGAAACCTAACCGCACCAACTCTGACAACCGACAAAGTCGATCCATCAGCCAAAGTCACGACAACACCGGACACCTCACGAAAGAAATCAAAACAATCCCTCCGTGGACAAATATGGAATGTACTCCCAGAATCTAACACCTAGCTACCACAGACGCCACTACCACTACATGTCCTATCACCAACAGTCTCATACACAATCCCCTCACTCGTACACATAATGATGTCACCGTCATGATCGACCGCAATAGCAATGCGACCGACTCCAGGTGTACGTGGATGGTCCAACTATCTCTTGGGACAATCACGTCGAAAGTGACCGGGCTTGCCGCACTTTCGATGCAGTCACAAGCTCGCTAGAGGACTCTGACCCATCCTCCTCACGCTGCCTTGACTCAGAATCCAAAGTACGGCAGCCACTTCCACCATAGTAAGCTCGCTCTTCTTCCCTAACAAAGGCATCATAATCGGATCATATGACTTTGGTAGAGATGCCATAAACAGACAAGCTTGATCTTCTTCCTCGATCTTTCCACCCACATTAAACGCCTTTCGTATCAAAGTGTTACACGCACTAAGGTGTGACCTCAAATCTATCCTCTCATCCATCCTAAGCCGGTACAACCGCTTTTTCAAAGTCGTTCGACTTGCCAAGAACTTAGACAAGTACATATCCTCCAGTTTCTTCCATAAATCATTCAGAGAAGTTTCGGCCATGAAAGGGGCTTTGACTTCATCCGACAAACAAAATCGGATTGTACTAAGGAATTTACCACACATCGTTTTCCGCTTGTTATCATCTATTTTCGTTGGTTTGGTTTCATTCAAGGCATCGTCCAAATCCTGAAGCACAATGGCATCCAGAATTGAACCTTGCCACAATGCAAAATTTCTCGATCCAAAATACATATGCAATATTAGGGTTTGCCATATTCTTGTTCATATTGGAACTGTACCCAATAACCCGGAGCTCTGATTGGGGTTATTCTATAAATGCGGACTATCGATACACCTCGTACCAACTACAAGAAACCCGTTAAAGCCCCAATAAAATGTATACCAACAAGATCCGAGAAATTAGAGACAAATACAACCTTGCATACAACCAAACACACCACCAATAGAGTTAAGATGTTGCCGCGAGATAGATCGAGTCCAAGAAAGCACACAAGAGAAAGCAAACACAAGAGATAAGGTGGTTCGGTCGAGCCTACTCTACCGGAAGGCAAACGACCGACAAATTAACTTCACTATTAAACAAGAGATTATATGGGATTACAAGAGTGTTCCAATTGTTAGCACAAACAATCACTCTATCTCACTATCTCTCTTCCTCTCTCTCTCTTTGTTTCACCAAGAGGAGCCGCCAACCATACATCCAAAATGGCGTAGGTTAAACTAAAAAATTGAAAGGGAGCTGATGAAAAATATGGGCTGGGCCGATTGAACCTAGGGGTGTTCATCGGTACGGTTCGGTTCAAACCGAACCAAACTAGGCATGAACCGAACCGAACTAGGCAAACCAAAGTTTTAATTCGGTTTCAAAAATAGAACCGAACCAAACTGAATTAGCATTGCAACCGAACCAAACCGAACCAAAGTTTTATTTCGGTTTGTTCGGTTCAAACCGAAATATATATATTTTTTTAATTTAAAGGCAATTGTTTTGTAATAAACTGAAGTATATTAAGAAATAAATTGGAGTATTAAGAAATAAATCGGGATATTAAGAAATAAACCGAAGTATTTAAAGCAATTGATTAAGAAATAAACCGGAATATTAAGAAATAAACTGTGGCGGTCCGGACCAAATTCATAATATATAAAAGTTCAGTCGGTTCGGTTATTTCGGTTTTGAAAATTTCAAACCGAACCGAACCAAAGTTATAATTCGGTTTTAAAAAGCAAACCGAACCGAACCATTAAACCGAAAAAACCGAACTGTTTGAACCGATCTAATTCGGTTCGGTCCAAAACCGATTAAACCGGACCCAATGAACACCCCTAATTGAACCTAAATCCCCACATTTTCTAATGGAAAATAATTAGAGTGTGTTTGGTAAAGTTGAATTGTATCAACTTCTTCCTTTTTATCTTGAATCTTCTTTTTTTTAATTGTAGAGTGAATGGGTCAGTTTGATTATGTGAAGGAGTGCCGTGCTTATTAATTTGAAAGTAAGCTTGTCTTTTGATCAAAGGGGTGGTGTTGAAATTTTTTCAAGCCGTAAGGTCGTAAATAAGGACCAGATGGACTAAAATGTAAAATATATAATGTGTGGCAGCTAGAATGTGAATCCAAGCTATAATTACATAGTGAAATTCTAAATTATTAGTTACAATCACACATTTATCATTTTAAGAGGGGAGGTGAATTGTATAAAAACTTCAAAAAAAATTCAATTTTAATATGTGTGATTAAAATTTTCAAAAAATATAGAGGTAGCTAAGCATCCTATGAGTTTGATAATAATCTGTCTTTGTCACAGAGGCTTAGTTGTGTGATTTAGTCTGTTACTGCTTTTCTTATGTGTTAACACCACTATATATGGAGGTGCCTAACACCACTATGTATTTGTATGATTTCATTATTAATGGAATCTGTGATTCTTGGAGATCCCTGTTTAAAAAAAAGGGAACAAATTATGCCATACAGGTGCATACATGCTAGATATGTATGTACTATTGTTAGAGGAGTCAGAGGGTCAATCAGTTGATCAAGTCAAATGAAAAATGCAAATGTGATTAGGCCTCTAAACAGAAATTAGTCATATTGTTATGTTGTAAACTTTGCTGACAAGTATATGTACTTGTATCAAAGAAATTCAAGAAATGGAATACAGATCATTCATTTTCTCGGTTTCTTAATTAATTTCTCTGTATCCCAAAACTATATACCAGTACTGTAATTTAGATGGTATCATAGCCTTTCTTTTCCAATCCAATTACGTGTAGATTAAAGAAAAAAACCTTATTCAATCTAAAATATCCCATCAGATATTAATTAAACAGTTCAGATAAGGGCATGGAATTTTGTAGGTTAAATTTCTAATATATCAAAACCATTTGATTGAATTGACTTGATTTTAATTTCCATATCCCTAATCTTATTTTAAATTGAAAGGGATTTTAGAAATAAAAATGACTAATTTGATGATTGCTTATTTTCCAAGCACAACAAGTTTAGCATGCCAACTAACCCCTAATATTTTTCAATATTTGACTTCTTCTTTCTCTCCGGTCACCGCGAAGAATTTAGGAAGCACATCCTTGTACGGATTCACATCCGACTTGTTGACCAAGAACTAGTAAAAGGAAAACAGATCATGCCTCTGTCTCTGTGTCTATATATACAAAAGCTTCACTAAATTGGAATTCATCATCCAAACACACCCAACACAACCTCTCAAGACACCTTAAAGAAGAAGAAAAAACTAGGCTGAAGGAATTTCGCTCGATCTCTCTTACAACATGAGTTACCATCAGAAGATCAGTGTGCTGATACTATATGCATTGTTCATCATTGTAGCCATGATGAGTAGCGCGCAATACACCAGAGCGGCTCGACCGGTCTCAGATCAGCTTTCCCATGCCGATCCGGCACATGAGACATTATATCAGAAGGCAACCGTAGTCATGGCTTCAATTATGGAAAGGTTGCCGTCTGGACCGAGTCCCGGAGGCGGCGGCCACTAATTTCTTCATCTTTTCTTAAGCTCCAGAATTAAGAGCTTAAGTAGTTGTTGCATAGATTGAAAAATATATAGGATGTCGATCAGACACAAAAAAAAGTTTTATTTTGTGTTGCTTATTATTTTGTTTATTCATTTTTTGATACAGATGTCAAAGACAAAGTTTGATGCCATCGATCGTTTGTTTATTTGATAGAAATATATAGTTGAATTTTGTATATATATACATCAGTACTCCTAAGAAAACCATCTTAAAATTTTAGAGGGATGAGGACACTATCTTCTCAGAGAAAATCTCAGCCTCTCATTCAATTAATCCCAGCCATTAATCACTGTCTGATTTTATGTATCTGTTTTCATGTAATATTACGCGTAGAAGTATAAAATTAATTAATACCCTACCCATTTCAATACAACACGTACATTCAGTTATTGATTTCTGCCACATCTTTTTCAAAAAATTTCTCTGATAGCGTGCGTTCCCAACTCCATTACCACGCGTGCTCTCTCCCAATGCATTTTTCCCAGACCGACTCTCTCTCTGCCTTTTATTTTCTCATTCCCCACGTCTTCCCGACGTGCTCTCTCCCACTTTCTAAGACACTCTCTCTCTCACAGTATCTCTTCAAGAGAGCTCTCTCTCTCACTGTCTTCCTCTTCAAGCCAATTGCTGCGGCGACCATCTCGACGACGTCTCTCCTCTCCGCCTCTGCTCCTTTAGGTCTCACCGCCTCTCTTCTTTCGCCCCTTCTACCTAGGTCAGATCCGCTCAACTCAATCTAGGACACACCGCAATATGTGATTTTGTCCGATTAGCGGATATGGAAAGGAGCGGAGGTGAATGGGGAAAATGATCCAATAACACGCGATATGCTTGGTGGTTGTTTCCCAACTTTCATTGCCCTGTCATGCTATGTAATCGTGCAGCGAAAACAAATTATTTACTGTGCTGCCTCCAAAAGATCAAGTAAGTTAATCCCTTTTTTTCTTATATTTATTATATTTATGGCTGCGATTTGATATCAGGCTTACTGCTACCTTTGATGAAACAAAAATTGAAATGATTAAAACAAAAATTGAAATGCTAATCAGTCCCAAAGGAAAGACAAAAAATCAAAATTGGAATTGAATACATTGATAAATGCAACAATTACTTAATTTTGCTCGTATTTGTTTCTTATAATATATTAAGAGGAGGGAGCATTGACAGCTAATCAGCTCATTCAACATATTAAGAAGCTCTTCAAGTTACTAAGTAATTTTGTACAAATAAATTTAGTTTTTCTTTGCTTTCACCTTTCAGCATCTTTTTTTTTCTGTTATTTTGAACTCAGGTTTTAGTGGTCAATTGTGGTCCGGTGAATTGTTGTCTATGGGACACTACTGTCCTTCAAATCTTATGAACACTACTGTCCTTCAAATTTGTATCTTTGTTCTGGGACCTCTGCTACAGTTTGTTTTTTCGATAATTTCATTAAATTTATGTTTAATTGTAGTCTAGGAATGATATAATTTTTTAATTTATTAAAAGATAAAGTTTTGGGAGAATTTGGAAGAATGAAGTATTGATGGGAGGAACAAGATGGAGAGGCAAGCACAAGGGTCAATCTATTCGGATTTCATTAACATTTGAACTGGTATGTAGCACCTCAGTGCATATTTCTTGGGTGTAGTCAATTTTATGTTTTTATTTTTTATTTTGTGTTTCTCTCTATCCACACACACACATACACACAACGTCCAGATACCCTTTATGTAACTCGAAACAGGTCTTCTTTCTTGCAATTGATGCATTTTTTGGGTTCCATTTTAGAACTAGGGTTTTGGCGACAACAGTGGTTCTGATTCTTTGCGATGAATGCCTTTGTGGGCCGGCCGTGGTGCTTTGTCGGGTTTTCCCCTTGTTAGATTATGGAGACTACAGTGGGACTTCGGTGTATTTGAGACCTCATGGCTCTTGGATTTTTGTCTCTGTTGGATTTACTGGTATAGTGTTCCTTTTTTTTTGCTGATAAGATAGACCAGAAATTGTGATTTGTGGCTGGTTGGTCCTTGGAGATTTATTTTACTGTGATGCACTTGATCAAACAGCTCAATGGGCTCTGGGATTGGATCAAATATTCCAAAATGCTATTAAAGGTGTTCATTTCAGTACTTAGGCAGCTACTGTTTTACTGATGAATTATTTTTTTCATTTCAGTGAATTTCTGTGTTGAATAGGTTGGTTATATGCTTAATTGATATGACTTATTAATAGCTCTCAAAATATTGAAACATTGAACAATATATTATGTATAAGTGTACAACAGCTTCCTCAAAATTGAAAAGTGTTCCAGACAAAGCATGATAAAACTTAATAGAATATTTTTCTGCTTTATTCAAGAATATGAAGGCTGAATATGATATGCTCTTACTTAAGAGTATTTTTTTTTTTCTGATTGCCTTTTTTATAATCTCAGCATGTCTGGTGATATGATCATTGTATTGTTTTTATGTAATATGCTAAACACACTTACTCATATGTATTTGCTAATATCATTTGTGCTCAAGTATCATTTAACTAGACAGTAACGAATGCTGATTACTAATATTGTGAGAAATATATGTACATTTGTTAGATCCTGGCAAGTTTTCTTATTATCACAGATAATCTGAAAACAAGATAAAAAGGCACTCTATAACTATGTAAATTTAATTTTATAAATTTTTTAGTATTCAAATTATTATTGGCTTACTCTTATTGACAACTATTTTACTGGACACAGGGTCTTTATGTCATGCAAAGGAGCCATGAGTTGAGAAATACAAGCCTAGCTCTTTGTCAGACCTCGCATAAGAAAAAGGTTATTTTTACTCGTGAGTTTCATGGAAAATCACAAGAATAAGGGATATTTTATTTGATTTTGTTTTTTGTTTTAACTAGAAGTGATGCTATACTATCTACTTCTAAGAGAAAAGGTACCAAAGTTTCTATTTTGACATTTTATTGCTCTTGGACAGGTTGAAGAAGTGAGGAAATGATAGGAAAAAATATTGAAGATGTCTAAGGTACTCGAATAATTGTTGTCCATAATTTGTTCTTAGTTTGTATCAATCAAACAATGAATTGAATGAAAGAAGGATTTATTTCTTTCTTGTTGGGCTTGTACATCATTCATTCATGCATGCAAGTATAAGGCTTTTGAAATGGACTATTTATTTTTTCAAGTACAGGAGAGATCAAGTGATTACACTCTGAGTGAGGCTATGGTACTATGCATAGACATTTTTTGTTTTAAAATTCTAACGGTCAATCCAAACCATAAAACATGGTCTCCATATGAATATGTACTTGGAAACTAACTTTTAAATTTTTTAGATTTATTTTTACTATTTTTTTAAATGGGTAGAAAATCACTGTTTTTGGATGGTCCATAATATTCAGATAAAGTTATTTTCTACCCATCTAAAAAAAATGTAAAATTTAGTTTACAAACACATATTCATATAGAGACTATGTTGAATGGTTCGGATCAATTGTTAGGATTTTTAAACTGAATATTTGAGTCCATAGCATAGGCCAATATGTGCTATGCATAGTACCATAGCCTCACTCTTACACTTCTTCTCACTCTCCAGGTTGGTATAGGAAAATCTATAATCTTTCTCTCTTGAAAAACTTGGTAGTGGCTACCAAGGACTCTCTCTCACTTACTGACTTCTCACTGCACTATGTTGTTGGTAGCTTCAACCTAGAAACAAGAAAAGATTCAGCTTGGTCTGACATGCAATCAGTTACCAAGTCTAACTGGCACTCTCTAAATCAATCAGCACTTAATTTGAAATGGGCACTATTCCTTCAATTTCTTTGTTAAAATTCTAAATAGTAATATTTTTGTTTGTTAAATATTTTTAGTTTAAATAATTTGTCTTTTATCTTTTAGGCAATTATTCGTGTTATTTTCTTCTGACATTACAACTAAATTATGCGAGTGGATAACTCCTACACCAACACTTTGGTCTGAACATTTATATAATTCTAATCCAAGTGTGACATATTTTAAAGATTTCTAACATTTATATAATTTGCCTCCTGTTTGAGGCACAGCAATATCTTAGACAAACAATTCATATAGAGATTATGTTGAGCGGTTCGGATCGACTAAATATGCTATGCATAGTACCGTAGCCTCACTCATACTCAATAGTCAACATTGTTGTAAGTTATTAGCTCATGATACGTTGAAAAGTCATTTGAAATTTTCATATCAAAAATCTGATTATTAATTTTTGTCTCCTTTTGCACCTTTACTATGACATCCTTGAATATTTCTTATCTTAATATTTTATTTATGCAATACAGTGCAAGTTAGGATTTACAGAAGGGTTTTGGCTAATAGCATCCAACATTGTTTTACCACGTAATAAATCTATTTTTACACCTACACCGTATATTCTTTAAGTTGCCAAATTACATGAAGTTCACAACTTTCGAATTTGTGCGTGGAAAAGCAATTTTCTTATAAAAATTGACATATTTCCTCATAAAAACTCACAACTTTTCTCCCACTTTCATGATCAGTGTTATTTGCAAACAACAAACTTATTCTTGAATGTGCTCAATATTTATTTTATGTTGTTGCCTTTTCATTTCATGGTGGTAAATTCTGGGTTTATAGAGGACTGGGGATATGAAGCTCTAGAGCCTGATTTTTCAAATGAATAATTGGGAGGTGGTGCTCTTTAGAGAGGCTTTGTGCCATAATTATTTCTATTGTTCATACTTGTAGATTTTCTTTTAATTGTTTATGCAATATTTTGGATTATAAAGAATTTTCCTAAGAAAGCATTTGGTTGCATCTTTTATCTGCAAAACTGTTTTTTTTTTGGTGAATTAATAATGTTCTGTATTTTTTGGGTAAAATTTTAAAATTCAACTTGTGTGGGAAACAATCTTGTTTTAATTTTTTTAATAGGTAGGCGCAGAAACTACCTATATTGTATTAAATGAAATAAAAGGTACAAATTACAAATGGAAAATAAATAAAAACACCTATAGTATAAATTTCACAATAAAATAATTAAATTTTCTCACTTCTCTCCTTGTCGTGATTTTGTGTCACGGTTAAGAGAATTGAGAAAAATATCAAACATATAATTAACAAAGCACCTATAATAGTACAAATTTCACATTAAAAGAATTAAATTTAACAATAAATCCATTACATACAAACACCATATTTAAAGAAAATGATTAAAATAGATTTTTAAGTTCCACAGCAACGCGTGGCTGGCACTTAACTAGTATATATCAATCAGTCTTTCTTGTAAAGTTATCGCGTATTGAATGCAATTTTATGTTTTTATGTTATTATGGGAACTTCATAAAATTCTGTCCATATGTTTACTTCTAAAATATATGTTCTATGCTTATATTTTTATAACGATGTCAAGAGTTACCCTTTCATGCATATCTTGGTTATTGCGTGCATCGATCAAACTAATATCCTTTTTAGAAGATATAATATAATTAAATAGTATTTTTAATGTTAGAAAGGAACGAAAAGTAGCGTTAAAGAAGTTTGTACGTAGTCTCGAACTTTCTTTTTTGTAATTTGAGAAATTCAAGATTGTGATGGTGTAGATACAATTATTTAGTTTGATTGATTAAAAAATAATGTTTTTTTCTGTAAAAAAAATTGGGTTGAAAATTAGTTAGATGAGATCGTCCTCATGCTGAAAAAATGGGATAGGCTTGACTAGATCTTAAAATTCTTTTTAATAACTTTAATAAAATATTAGAAAAGGATTTATATTGTAGTCGAAAGTCTAACTAACCTAGTCCGCATATGCCTTGGTAAAACGAAGAAATATTATTCCGGTCAATTGAAGGCATTCCAATATTCCATACATACAAGGGCGGACTCAAAATTTTTGTCAGGAGGGCAAAAAAATATCGAATCGGATTTAAATAACTAATCAGATTCAAATTCATTAACTAATTAAGTACTTAATAAAAATAATATTTTAATTTGTACTTTTTAATGCTCTAACTTGTAATTTTTGATATTTTAATCTATAATTCTAATTATTAATCATAATTGAAAAAATTTACTTTAATTTTAACCCTAACTTTAACATGAACTACAAATTAAACATCCAGCGAGAGGCAAAAAAAATTTCAGAGAAGGGCAGAGCCGATTGAAACGTCCCGACTTCTACTAAAACGCAAAATTCAGAGGAGGCAGCTGCCTCCCCTAGATACACTTGGGTCCGCCCCTGCATACATATAGGAAAGCATCTCCGCTTAGGGGCGGGCAGGGGTATTGTGATTGACATTAGATCAAATTCGGTTCGATATTCAATCGATGTCGTTTTAAAATTCGATATTCGATTGAAGTCGTTTGATATGCATTAAAATTTTGTTCGTATTTAATTTCGAT
The DNA here is from genome assembly GCA_964058825.1 of Carex arenaria. NCBI lineage: Eukaryota > Viridiplantae > Streptophyta > Magnoliopsida > Poales > Cyperaceae > Carex > Carex arenaria. The sequence goes on from CAXKVW010000425.1 coordinate 15,672, forward strand.
AAATTCTAAAGTAATTTGCAGGTACCTAGATGTTGATTGAACAATTCTGATATTCGAGTATCAGGCTGAATTTAGTCTGATATCCATCAGATTGCCCCCCCAATTCCCTCCATTTATATTTAAGTGCATCAATGGTCCAACTTGGTTTAAAAAATGGAGAGAACAGAGAAGTGTTAAAGTAAATAATTTTACTACTTTGTTCAAGTACAATTAATTCCTTACAGTTTGTGTGCCTTTTAGTAAATTATTATATATATATTAAGGGCCTGTACGGCTAATAAAGGGGAAAAGGAATGGAAATGAGATTGCAAAAATTTTGAACTGATTTTTACTGCGCTCGTGGAAAAAAAAACTAACGCACCGAGCAGGCCCTAAATAATAAGAAAAGGGAAGATTTCCGTATTACAAAGAATACAACCTATTGTGGCAAAAAAAAAACAATTGTCTATATTTTCTGTAGTTCACAATTTACAAATCACAGGGAAAACTAATTTAAAATTAAGTAATGAGATTGAGTGCATTAGAACAACAGAATTGATATCATATTTAGATGTAGTGTACATGCGACTTTTAAAACGACTAGGATTTTTTTTGTTTCAATTAAATAGTACAGTACGATGCAGGGGCGGACCCAAGTGCATCCAGGGAAGCCAGCTGCCCCACCTGGATTTTGTGTTTTAATGGAAGTCAGGGCGTTTCGATCGGCTCTGCCCTTCCCTGAAAAATATTTTGCCTCCGCTGGATGTTTAATTTGTAGTACGGATTAAATTTAGGGTTAAAATTAAAATAAATTTCTTCAATTATGATTAATAATTAGAATTATAGATTAAAATATCAGAAATTACAAGTCAGAACATTTAAAAGTACAAATTAAAGCATTATTTTTTATTAAGTACTTAATTAGTTAATGAATTTGAACCTAATTAGTTATTTAAACTCGATTCGATATTTTTTTGCCCTCTCTGACGAAAATTCTGAGTCCGTCCCTGGTACGATGGTAAAACAATAAGACGTTTGATGTTGATCAATGCAAGTGCTTTGGAAGTTTAGATTGTAGCATTTTTTTAATTATATGCCAGCATATCACAACATAAATGTGGCACAAGTTTCAGTTAGTTTAAGCTTTCTTGATTTTGACAGAATTGATTTTATAGGTCAAAAGAATAACAAAGAATTGGACTAATACAAAAGAAAACTCTAATGCTTGGAATATAAGCCAAAGAAATGAATCAATCAAACTTGTCATCCTCGGAGGAAGCAACGTAACTCTTTCGTGTCAAAACAAACTCCTCAAATAGTCAAATACTATGCACTGTAGCCTATTGTTTGAATTATTTTAGCAAATTTAGCAAAGCGGGTTCTAGTCCCGCAAAAGAATCTCTGATAAAAACATCCTTTGAATACATTATAGTAGAAAAGATTTCGCGTTTGAAAAAGATGGAAAGTGTCTTCGAATTCTATAGTTTTGAAATTACTGAGATTTTTGAACGGGATGTATCCAGGCTTCTTAAAGAAGCCGGATTAAACACCCTAAAGGATCTTATATATTTTGACAATCTATATAATCGAATCTCACTGTTTCCTCAAAAACACAGACAACAATTCAATCGCGAATTCTCTAAAATATATTATTCATTTTGTTTTTTAAAAGAAACGATTTAAAAGAAGAACATAAAGAAGAAAGTTTCTTTATTTTTTTCAATATTGAGAATCCACAAGGGCCTTGGTTACAATGTATGTTTATCCATTTTAGTTTGACGTATAGTTTTAACTTTTAAGATTTTCTACTTAAAATTAAATTTCTTATAGCATGTGACAACTGCAACAAATTAATAACCAAAACGTCTAATCACCCTAGTTAGAATGCCCAAACTGCAAATAACCAAGTAAAATAAATATTATATATATGAGAGGGATCCACTTACAACATTTGAAAGTTACAACATGTTATAATATTCGGTTTTGTGATTTTTAAAATTCAAACAATCGATTCAAACCGTTCAACATGATCTCTGTATATATTAAAATGTGCTTTGAGACCAAATTTTATATATTTTTTAATTTTTTTTTACTATTTATTAAGTATTTTATAGAACTGCTATTTTTAGACAATTTTGGACCGCTGAAAAACAGTAGTTTTGTAAAATATTTAATAAATAGTAAAAAAAAATTCAAAAACCTGTAAAATTTGATCTCGAAGTAGATTTTATTGTAGATATCATGTTGAACGGTTTGGATTTTAAAAATCGCAAAATCGAATGTTGTAATATATTGTAAGATCCAAAATGTTGTAAGTGGATTCCTCCTCTATATAACATATATTATATGTTTGATAAACTTAAATGGAAATATATTATATTCATTTATTTTTTTTGTAAAGTAGCCACGTAGGCTTATTCAAAATCATTTTGGTACATGTATTAGCATGGTCCGTTATTTATTTATGAATAGGATCTTCTGCAATCTTACCAAGCATAGGCACTGATTTACCAATTTGGAAAGCTATTGTGAAATTATACGCTGGATACAATGAAAAATTATATACGAGCCATCTCAAGATGTTGGCTGGCGCCCCCAATGCCCCCCTTTATTGCAATCTTGCATTGTAATCAAAAGTACAAAACAAAATCACACCAAAAATGGCCCCAATTCCCCAATTTAAACAAGAAAATTATGATCAACTTTGTCAAGAATCAAGATATATACTAAAATTTAAAAAGACTTGATTAGAAAGAAAAATATTATGCATAGAAAATGAACAAAATCCAAATAATTATTGCTGATATTTGACCATTTTTTTTTTATAAATAAGCCTATAGGTTAAAGAAGATGGCAGATAAGTGAGTCTCCCTTTGAATGATTGGCCCAGCAATTATCATGTATCATTTATAAATTTATCAATATAATATTTCCCTTTTTTTTTTTTTACTATCTCAGCTGTATTTGCAAATTTTCAACTATCATGAAGACATGCTCTCAAAAAATTCTGAAGTACCCAAGCCTCACTACTTACTTTAAAATAATATAATCTCGTTGATTTTGTAGGTCGTTTATTTTGACAATCTTAACATTTTTTAATCATCAGGTTAAAACTTAAAAAAACATTATAAACATGATCTATATGTTGCATACATTACGTCTATAAGAAATGATAAAATTTAATGAATAATTTACGATACATCAAGTGATTTGAAATTTTAATAATCTAAATTAACTGGTTCTTGACACATCAACAAATAATTTACCTAAGAACATAGCAGTGAAGGAGAAAGAAATAAAAATTTTACTCAAAAAGTTCATTTTATTTTTTTCTCCTTCACTGCTATGTTCTTAGGTAAAATTTCATTGAATATATATAAAAAACATGTATTAATTTCATTGAAAATTACCACAATTTTTGTTATCATATTCACCGTGTTAAATTATCCCCTTACTGGCTAGAGAACATCAGAACCGTTTACTAAGGTGTCAAGATTTGTGCGCGATCAAAATCTTACCATCCTTAGGACGGATTCAAAATCTTACCACTTTGGGATTCGGGCTTGTGCAGAGCAGTATTGTTGGGCTTTGAGATTCGTGCCAAGTTAAAAGGAATGGTCCGGATTCACTAATTGTAAAAGAAATGGAGCATGAACGGTGTCTCTGTAGCCGGGTAAATTTGTTATACATTGGTCAAGAAGTTGTAACAACTAAAAATAAAATTCAATCAACGGTATGGGTTTCGAAATACAGAGACACGTGGGATCAAGAAAATGAAAACAGGCACGTGGCAGGGCCTGGGCCCCCGAAATTCTCCGATCAACGGTCCACACGTGTAATTAAAATGGAGAAAAGCAGATGATACTAACCGTTCGATCTTAAACACTGGATGACTTGACATTATCTGATCTCCCCCCTGCGATACGAATTCAGATCCAGTGAAGTAACTCAATTTTTGAGTTTTGATCGAGATCGTCCGATTTAAATTCGAGACAATTTATTTGAATCTGGAGCAAATGTATTTTGAGAACGAATTTGAATTCCGAGACAATTCCAAACAACATATTCGAATCGGACGGTCTCGATCCAAAATTCAAAAATTGAGTTACTTTAGGGATCTGGACCTGCGATACTTAACCGGAACAATTTGCTTTGATGATTTTTCCAAAAAAAAAAACCAGAATATGGGATCCGATCCAATTTCGTTGGGGAAAACTACCACGAATTGAACCGGTCGGGATTCTACGGATAATGTAGAATATAACAGCTGTATAACAGTAGGTGCTAGAACGAGTCAAAAACTCTGAGGACGGTGCTTCCAACTATTGACTTCAAATTTATTCTAACTGTTTCCTTTATGGAGGCAACGAAAATTCTTTCACGAGTCCAACATTTCTGTGCATGATAACACATTTCATCTTGTAATATTGTCATACAAGCAAAACCAAATAATTGACATGTTGCAATAAATGGCCTGAGTTCATAGCCGTTTGTATAATGCAGTTTTAGATCGGCTTGTAAGTTAGAAGACAAGCGAATAATTAGTTATTGGTAACGGGCTTACGGGTTAGATTATAGCTATAACACACTACACAATCTCAGCTGAACGATTTTCTTTTGGACTATTTTAGATGCACAAAGGCCTCTAAAATTCATGCAAGGTTAAAATGAACAGTCTACACGGTAGGGTACCCACTGGGTTTGAACTTGATCCAGGTGATCTATAAAGAGAACCATGTTTTGTGCTCTTGTTGTATAGGTCGTGGAAGTTCTGTATTATATATTTTGCAGTCACGGAAGTTCCGTCTTTCTCAAGAATAGAGGGATAGTTGATGAAGTGAGGTGTGTGTTACCTTCAGAATAACATATATATGGCAGGGCATTGTTCTCGTTGATTTTGTACAAATTGTGTTTTGATTTGTCTTGTATATAAATGAGCATTTCGCACAAATTAAGGTAATGTAGACTTTCATTTTGTCTGCATTAGTAAAGGATAGGTACCTGCCATTCACTCTTAATCGTATTATCCACCATGAGCAACCTGTTGCATAGGAGCAGCAAGGCAATGATCATGATCCTGGTATAAGCCTTCAATACCAGATCACCGGATCATGCGGACAAGAGACACCAGGCTGTAGGAAGACGATGTAGAAAGGAAACACTATGTTGATCTAACTGTGAAGGAGTTGGTGGATATGTTTCAAATTGGTGCGTCAAGCTTGTCAGGTCGTAGGTTTACTTGGTTTAAGATTATCCGATTGTAACATCTCATGTATCCCCACTGTTTTGAAATCGGAATAGGACTTTGATCTCGCCAAGTCTTACAAACCCCAACGCACCTGTTTGAGCTTTTACCTTGGATAAAATAAGCAAAAACAGTACATTTGCAAGGGACACGTGGTTAGAAGGTAGGCTTGAGTTTTAATCCCGGTACCTATTGCTGGGTCTGGTACCATGAGTGTCTTGCTCAGGATCAGCTGCAAGTAAAGTTAATGTTCATAAAAAAAAAAAAAAAAATCCTTGAGAAAGGCTGAAAGGGTAATTGCATCAGATCATCCTACTTTGCTTTTATTAACTTTGTTTCAAAGTTTAATGAAACTTAATATAATGGAAATGCTTAATCTGCAAGGAACTCAGAACAATTGCACTGCTATAACTACATATACTATGGATGAAACCATCAAACTAAAATAATATGGATCCATCTGGATGGAAAGAAACTCCAAAACGTTTTAGGTGTTGAGTTCTAAATCTGTGAAAACAGGTCATCCACTCTGACACTTCAAATTGGTTTATGAATTACCAGCTCTTTTAATACCCCTTTCCCCCTCTTCTTCTTCGATTTTTCCTGAATCCTCTGATGCTTAAAATCTGTTTATACATATTTAAAATACTAACACACTCATCTTAACGGTACAGTCAATATTACAACCTTATGTCAAAGCATCATATCTTCTGAACAAGCAAATTCTTACACTGGTACAGTAGACTGTCTATCAGAATTTTCAACAACCCAAATAAAACTGACTTGTGTTTTTTTTTTTTTTTTTTTTTTTTTTTTTTTTTTTTTTTCCTGAGATAGAAAGGTGTTGGTCTAGCCTACCAACTTCCATTTAATTGTCCATGTTCATAAAGGACCCTCCCATCCGGGTTTCAAACCCACGGCCTCTCACACGGAGGGTGTTGATCTTTGCCACTAGACCAAAAGCTTGTTCTTAATAAAACTGACTTGTTTCTATGTAACTTGACACTTCTAGTGTCCTGCTCAGTGAAATTTAGAGCCTTGACCTCCATCTTTCTTTAAAAAAAAAATGACTTGATTCTTAAACTTTTTCATGCATAAATTTTTTTGTATAGAGCACTTCCAAGTAGTAATCCAGCCTAATTTATTCTAAACCATTTTTCAAAACCTGCAAGTCTGTAATACCCAGCAAAGAAGAAAAACATATAATATCAGACTGGCACATATACAGTTGGGTAACAGTGTACCAGTACTAGCTGTTTTTTCTAAACAACTCGAACAAACTAAATTCATTTTTAGAAACTCTCAACAAGTGTTAGTGTTACCACTTACCAGATATGGTAGGCACTCCCAACCAGGCAACCAGGCCACCCATTACCAAGTGAATCCCAAATTACAGATCTAACGATACCTGATCTGTCGTCTCTCTCTCTGGAAATCTGTATACAAAGGCAGTGGAGGGAAAGAGAGGGGACGATAGAAGCCGGAGGCATGGGAGGAATTGGAAAGCACAAATTACTTCACACAAACCCCCTTGAAGGGTGATCGGAAGCAGAGAGAAAAGGCTTTCCATCCCTCACTCATGCCTCTATCTCCTACTGAGCCCTGACTTTCCCATCTGCCTCAACCTGATCCATATCCTCGTCTCTTTTCTCTCTGAAATCTACGAACCATCTCTAGTACCGATATTGCGGCGCCAAAATGAACGGAAAAAGAAGTGAGCTATCTTGGGGATCGAGGGTTTTATCTCTTCTGGAGTCGAGGGTTTGCGCAGGCCCAGCAATACTCTAGTTGAATACTGAACCCATTAAGAAACTAATTGGGCCTTTGTTAAAATGAATAAACAGAAAAAAATGGATCATGATGGGCTGGCATATTACAACTAATTATCCAGATTAAATTTTATTTATTGGTGTCAGGATTTGATCCTGAAGAGATTTGTTAATAGTTAATACTATTCATTGCCATTACACTTTGAAAATGAGCACTGCATATTTTTTCCTATGGCTATTGCTTATGACAGTTATGGCCTTGTGGGTCTTGGGATAGCGTAATTTGGCAGCAAAAATTGCAACATTTCTTTTCTCAAAAAATGTGTTCACTGCGAAGTATATTTTCTCGCATAGCCTTTTATATATATGTTATTTTCCCCGGCCCAAAAAAAAAAAAAAAAAAAAAAAACCCAATTGCGAAGAGTCCGGATCCTACAAATTATTCAAATATTGAGTTTAGATCTGGATCGTCCGATCTGAATCCAGGCCAATCTAGTTAGAAGGGGAATGCACGGCCCCTTTAATATTAAATTCATATCCAGTGCATTAACTGAAAAGGAAATCTTTTACAATTAGTGAATCTGGACCGTTCTTTTTAGCTTGGCACGAATCTCAAAGTCCAATAAAACTGCCCTCTATTTTCTTCCGAATCTCAAACCGGTTGAGATTTAATTTGAAACCGTAAAGTGAGGCCCATCCTCCAAGGTACATGGGAGGATATTGATCCTTTACACCTTGTTTGGATGGAGAGTAGAGGAGGGGAGGGAATGGAATAGATAGAAAACTTTCCCTCGAATCGTGTTTGGTTGACAAAATTATGATGGAGGTGAGGGGTACAGGAGGAGAAATAGTTAATCTTGTATAACTATAATTAATAGAATCGATTTCCCTCCCAAATTGGAGTGTAACGGATGGAAAGAAATTGTGTTGCAAATATTTCCAGCCCTCAGTTCTGTCAGGTTAGGTTACGGTACACAGAGAAAGTTGGATATGGTTTTTTTGTTTACTGTATTAAGTTGTTGTAATCGTTTATTTATTTTGTTTGTTTCTACATTATTAATTTAATTTTTTTGTTTCTTTCTTGCTTTGTGGTCATTTGTTGCTTAATTGCTTATTGAACTATATTGAAATTGCATTATTTGTATACCCCAACAGTGTACTTATAAACTGATATTTTTAGTTCTCAAGCTTTAATTGATATGAGACCTGGTACGCTGGTACACATGGTACCAGTACCGACAAAGGGTATAATCGCACTGGAAAACCCTGAAAAGGAGAGGAATATTTAGAATTGGTCGCATGGTTTTCTTGAATGTAATCATTGTTTTCATTTGTTCTTGAATATTGATTTATTGGACTGGTATCTATCATCAGGTGCTGGTACCGATACATTTGTTTTTAGAGAGAGTCGTCGTTCGGTACCAGGGATAGCTGGAAAACAACTCAAGTATTTATCAATTTTTGCAATGTATGCGGTTTACAGCATTGAGACTGATAAGACAGTAAGAACCAATTTTCTACAATCTTATATTATAACTAAAATTTATTTCAAAACTTTTACAATTTGACATTATTAAAAAGGAGAAACATGAAGGTCAGAGATGCAGTATTAAAGGGATTGACTTAGAACTAAAATCACAGGTGTTAACGTAAAGAGGGATTATGCATCCAAGTCTCTAATTGAGAATATTTTTTGCTTTGTAACTCTTAATTAGAGATGATTGTATCTCTCAGCAATTTTGTGTGCATCTCTCAGCAGTATTTGAAGCATTATTTCAATCTTGAGATAATTGTATTTAATCCTAGCATTTCATCAGTGGAGAAATCTTGAACTTATGCTGGTAAAATGCATTTCTTTTTTGTTTAAATTATCTATTGTGTTTTAAGATTGTAAAGGGTATAATAGTCAAATACGCCAAAACCATTTGATTAACCTTCTATAATTTTAATTAACCAAACAAGAAACAAGACGGAAAGGAAAGTTAAATTTATTTTTCTCCATTAATCATCCAAATACAAAGATGTTAAATATGTTAATCTTCCTTTCTATTCCATTCCATTCCATTCCATACTTCACCTCCCCTCCCATCCTCTACTTTAATATTCATGTCAAAGTAGATCAGATAGTCTAGATTTAAACTCAAAATTTGAGTTAACTCAGATGATATGAATGTAATTGTGACTCAGCTTTGTATTGAACCGATATAATGAATTTTTATTACTGGACTATTACACAGCCTCTCAAGTATCTTAACGCCTACTGTATCACTGTAAATTAGCCCTCTACCTTATTTTAAGAATACCCTATAAAATATGCCACTGTTGTCTGTTGTTCTTGTAGTTTATACGTACCAAACCCAGCTCTCGTTTTCAAAGCCTAAGCCTCGTATTGGTTTGAAATTTACTCATAAGTCAATTACCAATATACCCTGAAAAGAACATGCATATTCGATACAGGGCCGGTCCCGAAGATTTTGGGGTCCGGGGCGGGAGAAAAACTTGGGTTCTTTATATATAATTTTTTTTATGAGATCAGCTAATACGCTTCTATAAGTACTTCAACACTATATGTTTGTAAGTCTTTTTTGTATTTTCAAAGTTCAAACAATAGATCTGAATCGTTCAATATTATATCCATATTAAAACGTACTTGGAGATTATATTTTACAATTTTTGGAATTTTTTTTACTATTTTTTAAGATAGATAGAAAATCCATTGATTCAGAAGATTCTGGACCATAAAAAACAATGATTTTATGCCTATCTTAAAAAATAGTAAAAAAAAAAAATGGGATAAGGTTTGATCCAAATGGCTTTGGACCCGACACCGTCCAAAACCTCTAAAAATCGTACGATTAAGATCCAAACAGTTGATACAAACCCGCTCAACATGATTTTCATATTAAAATGTGCTTAGAGACCAAATTTTTAGTTTTTTGGAAATTTTTTACTATTTTTTAGGTACGTACAAAATCACTGTTTTTGGACTGTTCAGAAACAGTGTTGTTGTACGTATCTAAAAAAAATGGTAAACAATTTCCAAAAAAATATAAAATTTAGTCTCTGAGCACATTTTAATATGGAAAATCATGTTGAGCGATTCGGATCGACTGTTCGGACTTTAATTGTACAATTTTTAGAGGCTTTGGACGGTGTCCAGTCCAAAGCCATTTGGACCAAATCTTATTCCTTAAAAAATATGTAAATTTGGTCTCCAAGCACGTTTTATTATGGATATCATATTGAACGATTTGGATCGACTATTTGGACTTTCAAAATACAAAAACGACTTATAAGCATATGATGTTCAAATACTTATGAAAGTCTAGTAGTCAGGCTCGTTTTTTATTGATATGTCAAAAGATCATACCTATTTACATAAAAATTTGACTCCTTTATATATAAAAAATTAGAGATTTAATGTTTTATTTATTTTTAATATATACAGAATTTTTTTATATATATACACACTATTTTTTTTTTTAGGGGCCCCTTGAATTTTGAGGCTCGGGGCGGTCGCCTTGGCTGCCCAGCCGCAGGGCCGCCTATGATTTCGATATAGTCTCCGTACAAAAATTATAAATATAACAACTGTAGACTTTAGACAATTTTATATGAGATATTAGACCTGGTGAGAATTTATTAAATAACAATCATGGCTACTATTTAATCTTATCCACATGGTCCCTCTTTGCTACTCTTCATGTGTAATTGAACCATCTGATTTAAAATATACGGTGTGAATCATGGGACAAACTTGGGTCCGATGCCTATCGGACTCAAATTTAGGTCTGATGGGTTCCTTAACCGTCCGATCCGCTTTAAGATCCGTGCACATGTATATTAAAGAAAATGTGCACGGATATTAATGCAACATGTACAAATCTTAAAGAGAATCAGACAGTTAGAGAACCCATCGAACTCAGTTTGAGCCCGATGGACATCGGACCCAAGTTTGTCCCGTGAATCATAAACTATTTGACAATTTCAAGAGGTGCTTTAATTTGAATCAATCATAGAAGATAATTTTAATAGCTTGATCTAGTCCTAATAGTAAAAAGGATTGTGTTTTTTAGGATGAGAAACAGCAGATGGCAGATTGGCAGGTGCTCTTGCTTAGCTGGCTGTGGCCATTTGTTAGTTTTGTATTAATTATTTTATCATCCACTTCCTAAGTTTTATCCTTTCATAGTCCCCACATTCTTTCTTTGTCACGAATTATGCACCTACAATCCTACACCCCCCCAACCAACAATTAAAAAAAGAAAAAAAGATTATTTTTCCTCGCAACTTCCATCAGATATTTAAATTCGCATTGTTTTGCAATTAAGTAATACTAGGGTTGATCATATTTAAATTCACACTGTTTTGCAATTAAGTAACACATAGAGAATAGTGATAAAATCATATATGTATCCATTTTTATTTTTCAGATACAGATCGGATATTAAACGAATATGTATACGAATCAGATCAGATATTTATTAAAAATATCAAAATTCATAATATTTATCTAATTATAATAGTGAATAGTATATTTTTTTATAATATATATATCATGAATAATATTTTTTTTATAATATATATTAAATTATACGGTATATATCTACTATTCGGATGTAAATTATTAAAATATAAAACTATATACGTATTTGTATCTGCACAGATATTCAGATATCAGTATTTAATTTCAAATACATAACAGATACGGATACGGATCAAATATTATCCACTTTGTTTTCACCCCTAAGGATAAGTCATCAAAAAATTTCTTTGTTATCATATTTTCATCTGGAAAGAAACAAATTGCATAACTTGTACCCACGTTGAAACGACCTACATATAGGGCTGTCAAAAAAGCTCGTAGCTCATGGCTCACTCGTGACTCACATCTGGTTCGATCGGTAACAGCTCGTTCGATAGTAGACCGAGCTGGCTCGCTAACAGCTCGGGCCAAAATTAACGAGTTTGAGCTGGTGCCTAGCTCGGCTAGGCATCAATTTGTGAATTTGTATGAATTTGTGTGTATTTTATACTGTCAAGCTTGGTCCAGCTCGGTTTAGCTCAGTCCAAAAAGGTTTGTGATATTTATTTTTTTTCTTAAAACAAGGTCCAACCAAACCCAGCTCGCCAGCTCGCGAGCTGTTAACGAGCTGACTCGCTAACAGCTCGGACCAGAATTAACGAGCTAAGCTAAGGCAGCTCGGCCCGAGCCAGCTCATTTACAGCCCTAGCTACATATATGGGCTTGATTTTAATCTAATTATCTTTCTTCAAGAAGAGGAAAGATGACTAGAAAGCGTATAATTATGGTGGACATATGAAGAAATAAATGAAATTTCCACGCCTTCCTTTGCTTTTGCGTCATGCCCATCTAACATATTCGCTTAACTTTGTTAGAAAAAAATTGATGTTGCTTTTAAAAATGTTGAACAGTATTGGTTCAATAGAAGTCCCTTTCATTCCAATATTCAAAAAGATATGTTTATGCATTTATTATTCCTGAGAATTTTGACAATCAACTTTTGAATTCATGTATCTAGAAAAGGCCGTTGATTTCACAAAAGCATGATCTCAGTATCATGAATTTTAATAGTCAAATTTAATAAAAATTTGTCTTCAATGGGGTTCTTTTCTTAAATTAAAGAAATTCAAAAATAATACAAAGTAATAAGACCAAGTAGAAATTCAATGCTATAGATTGTTTTTATGCTCTGACTTGAAGATTAAAGAATCGCAATGCCATGTGACAGTTACAATTTGTTATTGTTGAAATGTGTATTAATTGTTAATTTAGTATTCTTTTTAAGCTAATAATTATGTCCAAAGTATCATATCATTATTTACAAGTGTTCCTAAATTCTAATTTTGAAGAAACAAGAAAATAAATTGTTCAGATAAAATGCATTTTAGAAATGAGAATTGTTGTTAAAATTACGTAGCAAATAAAATATTTTTTTACAATTATAAAGATAAAGATGCTCTCAGTCAAACCAATAACACAAAAAAATATATATATATTTTGTCAAGAATTGTCAATGCTCTGTTTTATACTTACATGTACAATTTTGTATTTTGTATATGTTGATAAGAGTTAAATCTTATATAAAATTTCTTACAAAAAAAAAATAAAAATTCTTACTTACATGAGAAGTTAAATTAACAAAAAAATGTGGCACACGTGGCGAATTTTTTCACCATCCACTAGAAAAAACTTTTAGCCAGCTATATATTAATTATAAATTATAATAAACTTAGTGCATGATATCAAGGATAATCACTAGCAACACAAATTGCTTATATAGTCTGATTCAACCAGCACTCATGTCAATTAACCGCCGTCCAAATTATTATTTTGTTTACCTTCTCAAAATGAGAGGAATCTAGTTCTTTCATTACAAACTTTAAGCATAGTTTTTATACATGATATTGACGTGTTCTTTTAAAAACAAGGACATAACGTGTGGATTCATCAGTTTTAAAGCCAAATTATTTTGTATTTGTCAGTAATTAATCTCATCGAATATAATGTTTGTAAAATAATTTATCATCTTTCATGTTCATGTGGAATATGAGTTTTTTTTTTTTTTTCTCATTCCTCAACTTTATTTTCTATGTTTTATAGTTACATAAAGATTTTTTTTTCTTGACCCTCTATCTGATTTTAGAAGGACAAAAAAAAAAAAGAACTAACTCCACATAAATAAAATACCTAGGGTTTATTTTCCGGGACTGAATTCTTTGCTTCTCAAGGGGCAGGATTTTTCTGCCCCTGAGTCACTGACACGTGGGTCTACATCAAAACTAAAAATCAATATTTAAATTTATAAACCCGTACGGACCCACATGTCAGCCTCACTAGGACAGGTGATCTCTTTCCTTATTTTCCTCTCTTAGTCTCTATAATGACATGTTTTTGACAGAAATAGAAACAGGAAAATTAAAACAAATTCTTAAATGACAAAATTAAAACAGTAATTGCTACGACAGAGGGGTTTGCTAGAGCAATTTGTCTAAACTAATTTTTTGTACAATTTGTTTAGTTGGCCAACCAACTAATCAATCTGACTCTCTAGTCACCTTCCCACAGTCTCCATCTCTTGTTTATAAAAAAAAGCAAAAAAAAAACACCAATTTGCTCGTATACTATTTGTTCTCATTAATTATTTATGGTTCATTAACTAGACATAACAGCTGCTTCTCTCGTTCTTAAATTTGTGTTTGAGAAATAATTGCAAGGAAAGATAACATATTAAACATAGATATTGTCATCTAACTTCTTAAATTATATAAACTATGCTGTCAGAACTTTAATTTTGAAATAGAAGAGGGATCCAACTTGTATAGTCATTAATGCGAAATGTGCCAAATGTTTATTCGTTCTTAAATTAATAAATGCTAAATGCTAAATATATTTCAAATCATCTCAATTATATACATATAAAAATTATAAAAAAATAATTTATTTCAATAGCTATCAAGAAAGGGGATTAAGTCTTCAAAATTTGGTCAGCTCTATGCATATCAAAATTAAATTGAAATGATATAATTTTTTTTTCTGTATGCTTATGACACAGTATATGCAAAATTTCCAACTAATTAGTTTTATTGTTTCCTAGTTAAAAAAATATATATTATTTAAGACTTAATTTGCAGAATATCTATGAGACACGAATAACTGCGGCGAATCTCTCTAGAAAATAAAATAAACATATTGAAAATTTGCTGCAGTCTATGATTGAACTTGTGTCAACCCTAAATATATTAGGTCACCTAATCCCATTAATGATTGAAGAAAAAAGATGAAGCTTCTAATTAAAGTATTTCATTTCATCAGAGCAGGTGGGTCCGTGGGTGAAAACTGTTGGAAAATTCACGGCCTAGTTATCTCAGATCAGGCGGTTCAGGTTGGATTCATCCCAATCGTTCAATCTGCAACAGGCGATTACAAAACAATTACGGGGTAAATATATCAACAGAGCAGTTTTTGCTCATGCAGTGCACAAATAATAGAATCTAAAACTGCATGAAGGAAAAACTGCTGCGTCATGCAGTGCACAAATAATAGAATTTAAAACTGCATGAAGTAAAAACTGCTGCGCCAATATCTTTACGGCGAGGCAATTCCGCGAATTTTTTTTTTGTAAACTATAATTAAAAAAAATTAGCAAACTAATATGATAACATTTTTTTTTTACAAAAACTATAAGAACTGAGTTGGTAACTCGGTGTGAATTTTTTTTTTATCAGGAACCGAATTGGCAATTCAGCCCGTCTTGCTTTTCAATTTTTACAGAAAAATTGTGTAACCATTAGTGTAATGTCTTGTTTTTCAATTTTTTCAGCCGGGCAATTCGGTCCCAACTTATTTTTTATAGTTTGCTTATAAATTATTTTTTAGTCTAGTTAACTTCAAGACAAATAACTTTCAAAACCGAATTATTTTGCTTTTGCTAGTCCAATTAACCTAAATAAATTATTTTATAGCCCAGTTAACGCGGGGCCTAATTCTGTCTTAAAAGTTATTTGTCTGAATATAAAATTATTCATCTCACAAAATCGACTTTTACTTTGTTATTTTATTTTTATATAATGATACTTGATTTGTTTTGCTGACTTAATTGGATGAATTCCCTTTTTATTTTTATTTTTATTATTTTTTTGTTTGATCTCTCGTTTGTTTTGGAGAAATTATTTAGTTGGACATTTAATTATGAATATAATTATGCCTATAGTAATTATGTACATATAATGTCTCATGTTATTAATGTTTTATTGTGTTTCACATTTTATATTTTCGTTTTTCTTAGACCCGCATTAACTGGACTAGAAAATAATTTATAAGCAAACTCTAAAAAAAAAAAAGTTGGGACTCAATTAGCATGCCAATTCGGTCCAGCTGGAAAAACTGAAAAACATGGTGTTACACTAATGGTTACATAGTTTTTCCCGTAAAAACTGAAAAACAAGACGGGCCGAGTTGCCAATTTGGTCCTTGATAAAAAAAAAAAAATTTCAGACCGAGTAGCCAACTCGGTTCTTATAAGAAAAAAAAAAATTATATTAGTTTCCTAAATTTATTTTTAATTATGGTTTACAAAAAAAAATTCCAATTCCGCTCTCTTGCTCGGCCATTGAACAAAGGGACCGTATTCTTAAGAAATGGGTTTGAATCAGTATTTTATTATTACGACAAAAAAAACATTCGTGAAAAATAGAGCGAAGTCGCCAAAGTGGGCAAGTGGGAGCGCGCCTGATTAAAGCGTAACTGACAACATCCGCCATTTAAAACGGTAGTTCATGAGGGTATTTCTGTAACTTCACAATCTACTCTCTTACCATATTCTCGTCCACTTCTAGATAATGGAAAGCTTCCGTGGAACTGATCCACAGGAAAATTTTGCACCAAAAATATCTTAATATAAGAAAATTTTGCACCAAATTTTTTTCTTTCTAATCAGTAAATTCAGTGAAAACCCCGAAATAAAATCAAGAAAATGGCTAAAGGAATTTAAATTCGTAAACACAAAACGAGTAACAAAATCCAATACATTTCTTTTATGGGTTGATTACAAAAGTTTCACTTCAAATCAAGTATTAAGTTTTAATTAATTGCCGGAGGTCTTTATTTTAGCGTAAATTTTTGGTTCGTTAATTGTAAACCAAGCGCAGGGAAAAAAATTCCCGTCTTATATTCAGCAATCGCGGTAAATATTGAACGCTCCAGCAACACCGAGCTCAAGTACACCTCGAAACACTCAATTGACACTGTAAAGCGGGTCCCACCTCTAGAACACAGAGAAACAGGAGCACCGAACCTTTATCCTAATCTCTCCCACCATCCGCTATTTGTCTGTCTCTCCTGGGCCTCAACAGAGGAAAAAAAACAAAGAGAACTTAGAAGTGGGAAAAGAGAAGGGGAAAGGTAGAAGAATGGTGGGTGATTTCATGGTGTGCGTGGATCGTATCATTGCCTCTGCTTGCTTCGATGCCTCCGGCGCCGGAGAAACCGGTGCTCCGGTGGTGGATGAGACGGGGGAGGAGAATAAGAGCAGGATTAGCGCCGAGAAGAAGAGGAATATCTGTAAAAGCAAGAACAAGGCGGGAGGGGAGGTGGTAGAGTGTAGGATATGCCAGGAGGAAGGAGAGGAGAGCGACATGGAGTCACCTTGCGCATGTACTGGCACTCTAAAGGTAAATCTCTCTCTCTCTCTGCACGTCTGTTGTGTGTTCGTGTGCTTTTTTATTGTGGAGGAAACCTCTTTTTGCATTTTATATTTTCATTGTATTGAATTTCCTTTACTTCCGCTGGGCAAGACGAAGCACTCTTTTGTTGGGAATAAACAAAATTGAAATAAGGAGTCTATTTTCAGTGAGAACTGTTTCGCCTTGACTTTATTTCGATATTCTGTTTTTGTTCTAAATTCCTTAGTTGAGCGCTGTTCCCCTTTGGTTCTTTGGCCCAGATAAATCCGTGTTAGAGTGTCGCCAAAGAGCAAGGATTGCTGTGCAGAGGGGAAAGGTGGAGCTGGATTCTAATTTCTAATTCCTTATTTCTTCTATGCTTAATTAGTTGAGCAACAACACATATTCCGTACCTTATTCCAACCAGTTCCTGAAAAGTGACAATTTTAGAAAATCTGTAAGCTCTAGGTAAATCAAATCCACAGAACTGAATTGATATCCCCAATTTTGTATTTAAGATCCAGTGCTTGATAATTATATTGGCTACTTCAGTTAATCTTATATTGAAGTTTGCTTTTCATTAGGCTAGTTGTAAAGTAAAAACCTTTTTGGCATTGCATGCGGGCAGAAAGAAATAATTAGTGGCAAGTTTTTAATCAATCGCTTTTGGTTGTCTTTTTTTTTTCCTTTAATTAGGAAATAGAACAAGTGATTTGGTCAATTCTGTATTGCTTCCTTCTACTTTTGACTTTTCTGATAACTTTTGGTAGGTGATGTTAGTGTGCTTCCTTTTTTTAATCGGCTATGCTATTTAGCTACTCTTTAATAATCCTTATTAGTCTTTATATCTGGCTGTCTTCCTTGGTTTGAGGGGATTCTGACACTCTGTGAAAATTATACCCAGTATTTCATTAATATTTGCATATAACTCCAAAATTTTAATTTTACAAGTGACACCCAATTGCTGATTACTAGCAATGGGTGGGATATGTTGATTCCATTAAACTTGGCTGTTCTCTCTTTATTTATAGTGATCTCCCCCTCTCCTCTAACTCCTCCTGGCTACATCAAACAAACGGACTTAGATTTTTATTTTCAGTTTACAAGAATGAAGAGATTTTAAAAGAAATATCTCGAAGCAAATTAGTCAATTTTCAGTTTTTCTAATTGACCGTAATATGGACGTTAATATAACCCAAAGATAAATCTGAAAATTTTAAATGATAATTTGGAAAATTCTTTGCACACTGAATTCTTGGTAGTGGTTGATCTGTTTGGAACCTCTGTTTGTGTCTTTGTCGGCTTACAATCATTTTAGCAGTTGGGAGCTGTTTTGTTAACAGATTTAGAAAATATTCGACTGTAGTTGCTAATAATAAGTTTAATGACAGGTGCGGTATGCAAATAGGCCAAAAAATGTGTATTTTTAAAATGAAAAAAGTTAGAAAGAAAATACTCTATTTGTTCACTTGTGTTTAAATGGTGTATATGAATGAATGTGTCTGAAAGAACATTTTCACAACTCAAATTTGGGGTTTTGCAGTTTGCACATAGGAAGTGCATCCAGAGATGGTGTAACAAGAAAGGAGGCATCACATGTGAGATTTGCAACCAGGTTCTTTACTTTGCCTATTCTCAGTATATCCCCCAAATACAATTCCTCTGGGACAGTGTCTTTATAGTTTGATTAGTGAGCTTTATCTATCAGCACTGTAGTTTGATTTTGATGGGCTGCGCAATTTGATTTCAACATTCAAATTTAAACATCAGTCAGCTACTATGAAATTAAATAGCCTCGACCCAATTGAATTAAATATGACTAAAATGATTGGATTTCTTAATATGTTTTTTGCACCTAATCCTTCTTGTCACGATCATTTGTTTTCTATTCTTTTGAGCAGATCTATACACCAAATTACTCAATCCCTCCTCCAGTAAGAACTTGTTCTGACATGTTGGCTATTGATATCAGGTAAATGATAGCTGCTTTGCTTTTTTATTTATTTATTATGGTAATTACAACTAACTTTTTGCTTCATATCACTTACTACTTCCAGTGTGTCTTATGCACCCACTTCTTTGATAGTTTGCAATTAATACCCAACCCAACCACCAAAACCAAGGTAGAGTAAGTCAAAATAAGTAATTTAACTTGCTGCTTACTTGTGGCAAGTCATCCAAATCCTCTTTAACAATTTGGAATCCAACATTAGAATATATCTTTGTATATTTTCAAATTGTACTTAACTATTATTTGTTATAAAGTTATCAATATTATCTGAGTGTACTGCCAACATTACACTGAGCTGATGGTTAGGTGATAGTAGGAGAAAGTTGCATATTATTTGCAAATACGACAAATTCTCTGATATTCTTCACATAAAAACTATTTGTTCTATTATTGCCATCAATTTGTAAATAATCTGTGGCTTTCCTTTTTTTATTTATAATCTCTTCGACTGTCAGACAAAGCTGGGGCCCACGCGTTGGTGACCGAGATTCCCACTTCCTTGCAATTGCTGTTGCAGAGCAGGAGTTACTGCAAGCTGAGTATGAAGATTATGCTGCCAGTTCTAACACTGTAGCATGCTGCCGCACTGTTGCTCTCATTGTATGTTCTAGCAAAATCTTGCGTCATTTATATTCTTCCGTTCCACTAGAATTTTATTAGTAGCATATTGTTTTTTCTTTAAAAGTGTACCAAGACACAATCCCATTATGCGCGATACTAATTTTTCAAAATGCCCATGGATTGTTAACAAGTATTTTAGTTAGATTACTAAGTCAATAATAACCTTCCCAGACAGTTGGAGTAATACTCCCAATTAACCAGAGTGATACTTCCCAATCGATGACCTTCCCAGACAGTTGGAGTAATACTCCCAAATAACCAGAGTGATACTTCCCAGTCGATAATAATCTTCTAATTTTGCATACTGCAAAGTTTCCTATAAATACCTTCTTTATGCCTACTAATGTTTGAATTATTCTCTCTTATAAACAGCTGATGCTACTACTGCTTGTTCGTCATATGCTGCTGATCACAAGAGATATTGCTGCATTACAGGATGTATCAGCTCTATTTAATGTAAGAAATAGTTTATGATTTCATAGAATCATTTGTGTCTAATATGTCTATTGGATTCAATGTTCAAGTGTTTTATTTTTATTTTTATTTTTATTTTCAGGCGTCTCTTCAATTTGCAGGTTTCTTCCTGCCATGTTATGTAATAGCACGCTCGTGCTACATTGTGCAAAGCAGGAGGAGAAGACAGGTAATTTCAATGGTAAAAATTATATCCACTTTTTTATCTCATTGAACTACTATTTATTGTTATTAGCACACTGCATATTTTTTGTTATTTTTGTCAAACTGAGTTCAAAACTTATTATAGTACCACAGATAGTAGCCAACAAAATAAGCACATTATGAAACAAATAGGTGAAAAATATTCCACTGATACCAATAGTTTATTTTGACCGACTTCCTATTTAATTTCTACCATGCAGGCTTGACGGTCCTCTTAACCGTGTAATTTAGTCTGGAATTTGGGGAATGTTCTATTTACTAGTATGCTGCGAAGCTATTCTAGAGTTACGCTTCCTAGGAGCTCCAATTTAACATCGGTAATAGTAGTAAAGAGTATTAAGAATGGAGCTCCTGGAGAAGTATATGTGTAGCTCTCCTCTCATTGGTGTTTCTCTGTTTAAAGTTGTAAATATGAGAATTCATCTCCATGTTTTCTCCCTAGTTGTAATGCGCCCCTCCTTAAAGGAGGGCATTGTATGTTCGAATTTTAATTATAAATCGACAATGCCAAATTGCCAATTCTCTCTTGTGATTTGTCTGCATTAAAGTTTTCAAGTGATGGATGCAGTTGGCTTTGACTCTGGGGTTATATAAGGATGGCTGGTTGAAATGACCCTCTTAGCCTTTTGGTGTTGAATAACAAGCAATCCGAGCACCTCTAAAAGGTAATTCATTTCAACAAGATCTTGGTCCCATCTTATCTCTCCCTGAAAAAGGACAAACGATTAGGTTCTTGTTCCCATCTTTTCTGTTTTTAACTTGCCCTTTAATTTAGAACTAAATAATGCATGCTGGTGGAACAAAGTAATTACTAGTTGCGACAACTCTTGGCAAAGGTTTTTTCGTCAGTCTTAAACATCTCATTCATCTTCCAATAAATAAAATTTGTGCTAGGAAAATCGTCCTTCGAAACCGGGAACTGTAAACACAACAGAACAACAACGCAAACATGTGGGTAGTCTACATTTCATAATCTCTTTTGTTCTAAACAGGAACACTGAAACTTAACGGTTGTCGTCTGTTATATCATCTTACTCTATAATAAGCTTATAATTCTTCTATCAATAACAATAAAATAAAATAAATAAATAATGGCTAAGTTATCCTATAATTTAAAATTTTTAGTTATGTATATTGAAATTTATTTATTTTAACTTTTTATATAATTCAATCCTCCCTCAATAAATAATAAATATTTAGTTGCAGTTTAGTGGTTGAGAGTTCTATTTTGTAGTTAAGCTGACTTATTTCGAATTTCAGTCATCACATATTATGCATTATAATTTTCAACCACTTTTAATAAAATTTTCTAAAATTTTCTAGTTCCACCCCCATAAATAACATCAAAAGCAACAAAACCCACCAGTGCGTTATACTACCGCGGTAGTTATAGAATTCACATCCTCCCAGGTACCTGAAAAGGGAATCTTTTACAATTAGTGGATCCGCACCATTCTTTTTAACTAGGCACGAATCTTAAAGCCCAATAATTCTGGCCCATAGGTTACCCCGAATCTCAAACTAAAGAGCCTGTCCGGAGTTCGGGACCAGACGGCCGATCATGCATCAATATCTTGACATTATAAAACCTTAATTTTGGATCGCAGTGACGCCAGCGATGAACAGTGCCACCCTATCTAAGAACCGTCTGATTGTTGATCTACGCTGCAGATTAGTTTACGCCTACGCCATCTACCGTCATCACCTCCTTAACTCGAGTTTACTCCAGCGAAGAAAGGTAAACAAACCAGCGTTCCTTCTTGACATGAGTTCTCTCCAGGGGAAAAAAAGGGGAAAAATCGGTGCCGCACGCGATTTCGCCCAAGGCCGCTCAGATCAAACCCTCCGTTGGATCTTCAATTCGCAGCGGCAGACATACGTGTCAGTTTGTCCTTCTCCGCGAGTGCCACGTATCTGTATCCCTGCAACGTGTTGCCCTCTCTGCTGTCGGCACCTGCCGCTCTTCGATTTTCTTCGGTATTTTTCCCTTCCCCCTTCTCCACTGTGCTTTCTTGGTTTTTCACTTTTTCTCCTCTTGCTCCACCGTCTGCTGCTTATTCTCCTTCAGATTTGTCTCAGGTTGCTCTGTACGGAGGCTAGGTTTACCGGTGACGCGATTTTACCCAAAAAAACGCAGATTTCGTCTCTCGCCGCTCGCTTTCTTCCTGTCTGCGGTTGCCACGGAGTCAGTCCTCCTGACGCGTGCCTCTGCGATTGACCGACGCGTGCCCCCACTGTCCCTCCCTACTTCACTGCCCCGTCGCCAATAGCTGCCACAAATCAATCCTCCCTCTCCTCTTCGTTCGAGAATAATCTCCTCGCTCCGTCGGTATCGAAGTGGCGACACGCCAACCGAAGGTACTGGTTTCTTGCCAACAATTCCTCCTACCTTGATTTAGTTTCCTTTTTCGTTATTATAAATAGATTTCCTAAGAGCACAAATTCGGGTGACATTGGTCATATCCAATACCAGCCGATAATTAAACCACAATTAGCTGGTATTATTTGATTATGCTCACTGATACTTGTACGTACTGGCAAGGTAGTCTCTGTGCCGATGGGCCTGAAGGTTGAACTTAAGAAGTATTATGATATAGAATGCTGGCACCAATAATATTAAAGCACTCAGGTTCATTATTTGCAGTAATGAAATAAGTTTACTTCATCAAATCCAACTGAAGCCTCACTCTTTTTCGAGGTCAGAATCCTCTTCTCTTTTTCTGAATATTTGTTTATAAGTTTGAGACAGAATGTAAGTCGATTGTGTCTCAGTTATTGCGCCAATGGGCTAGAAAACAAGCTTCCCAAACCCCAAAGGCGCTGCTTGGTAAATTACTCTTCAAGTTGCCATTTTGCACTATGAAATAAGAGGTCTAAGTTGCCATTTTGACATTGATGAATGACGGGCAAATTGGTGCCCTTAAGAAGCTACATCTTAGACATTCTATTAATACTTTAAACTACATCTTAGACCTTCTCTTAATACATTAAGAAACTACACCATACAACCTAATTTGATGGTAAAAATTTGGACAGTTTGTATATAGAGTTCGCCTCTTCCCCCCTCGTCTCTCTCTCAAAATTTAGTGTTCTGGAGCAAGTAAATGGAGGCTGGTCAGGTCCGACCACCCTCCCCTTATGCACCGTCTTCTGCAGCACAGGTTTAGTTGCACAATAATACGCATAAATATAAAATCCAGGACTAGAAGGGCATAGGTGAAATTCATATTTCATGGTTATGGTTCTTTACTACGTATTAACTATTATATTTTTTTTCAAGGTCATTTGGTGACTTTTTAGATATCCCACTGGATTTTTATGTGCATTGGTCATGTACATAGGGCTGCGAATGTGTCATCAGTTAATCAGTACCCTTATATGTTATGTATTGTTTTTCATTTATTTATTTATAACAGTTTTCTTTTCGGACAGGATGGGTGAATTGACTACGATGAATTTGTTGCTATGATGACAAAAGGTACCATGGAGCTGGGCAAACGCACAATGAGAAGTAGTTTGAATGGAAGTATGCGGGGTGCGCTTGGTGCTCTGAATGTAAGTATGATTAATATTCTCACTATATTACTTAAAAACAATCTGTAAAAATGAAAAATATATACATCTATACATGTTCTATATGCTGTACAAATTTTATATATTCAAAACCGTTTGGGATTTATAATTTTAACTGCAAAATTTCCTAAACTGCCCTTGATAGTAACAATATAGCAATTCCTTTTATCTTCTCTATGATTCATGTGTATTATTACATTATAACCTTTCTAAAGAATAGAAGTAAGTACAGAATAAGAAAAACCACGAAAGAAATTAAAAGAAACTCCAATGAAAGATTGATTTTAAATTTTACTTTTGCTAAATTTATAATGTTACTTCCCTTTAAATTTCGAATATGTTCTCTCTACGAAATAAATATTATAATACACTTCTCTATGATTCAAGTTCTCTCTCATATATTGGTTATCAAACAATAACATTTGTACATTTCTCAACATTCGTGTTGTTTTTTCTGTTCATTACAGTATTGGTTGTAAGCTGAGCTTTTGCTGGTCTCTCTATCACTCCTCTCTTGCACAGAGGTAGAATGCTGACTTCCATTTTGTTTTCTTCTGTTTTT
This sequence comes from Carex arenaria, assembly GCA_964058825.1. Classification (NCBI taxonomy): domain Eukaryota; kingdom Viridiplantae; phylum Streptophyta; class Magnoliopsida; order Poales; family Cyperaceae; genus Carex; species Carex arenaria. The sequence continues at coordinate 40,295 of CAXKVW010000425.1, forward strand.
TGGCTAATGGAATTACTGTTTAGTTTGTTTTTCACTAAGATCAAGTTAGTTCTTCTTTTTTTGTCAATTAACATGGCATGCCTTTCATGTAGAAGATATAATAAACAACTCAATTATAAAAATGCTGCAAGTTGCAACATCAGGTTTATAACTTTTAGAGTCTGTTTCTAAAACAGGTCTCCCCTAATTTCAACAATTCATTTATCAACTCAATTCCAGTCTCATTAGCCAGCATCAGCCATTCACTACAGACCTTATACTGGCTTGCCATACTTATTTCTTGCATATCCCATTTATAAAGTTGATTGTCACATTTTATAAATAAGAATCTATAGAATGTAGCATTAGGGTCAAGACTTTGTAAAATTAATGTGGTGTATGACATACGATGTCTTCTTAATTCCATCCTCCTTGCACAGCCTACAAATAATTTTAACACTGTTACTCACGACATTAGATCATGTACTCACAGTTGCTGATGTAGATTAGGGATTATTGGGGCAAAACAATATATAACTGTAGTGTAAATGCCTTCTTTAGTGTGTTATTAGTTTCATTTTTCCTAGAGCCTTCTATTTTAGTTCGTTTGCAGCAACAAGTGTGATGTAATGTATTTTCTTCTTTTGTTCCAGTAGTATATCCTTGTACCAGTCTAAATCCATGCCTTGTAGTGTACCAATGAAACCAGCATCACTGGTACCAGTACAAACCCATGCTTCCAAAGTACCAGTGAAACCAGAAATTCAAGTATTTCTGTACAGAAAGCCATTCATGCCTCAGTCATTTGATTACAAATTACCACCTGAAGAGAAAAGAAAAACTGACATGATTTTCAGATCTGGTATTTTGTTCAAGGCTGGTTACCATTATATTTTTAGGTTATTACAAATTTAAAATTCCTCCATGTACCAGTATTTGTTTTACGATTAACGATCAAGTTTCCACTTATTAATTGAGTTTGTATTGCAATTAGTTAACGAACTTGTATACAATCTGCAATATGTAATACCACTTAATGGAGGAAAATAAAATAGTAATAGTATAAGCATTTCAATTCAAACCTTATCCTGATTAATTCATTCTGCATAAATTTATTGTCTTTAGTTTGCCTATTCTTGCTTATTTTTTTGTAGTTACATTAGAATTTTCCCATTTGCAGATAAATTTAGAAACTGGAAACCAAGACAATGTGAATGACATCAGAGTGCTTCATTCTGAATCTGAATTTATCTGATAGATATGAAAAGGTCTCCATCTCATTTGCCCAAGTAAAACCTTCAGTGCTTATATAGTTGGGTCTGGAAAAATTTCTAGTCAAGAAGCTTAATAATGTGTCACTCTAAACTCATAACTATGACTAACAAATTAGTTGCTCTCTCTTTGTTTCTTCAAATAAATTGTTGTTTAGTACAGATGATTGATGTCATTACTGCAAAAAAAAATTCAAATCTGTGACATTACATTACAAAATATACCGTGATTTTGATTTTATGTCTACTTGCCGCAAGTTCTGACACTACTACTAATTTACATATCTGTGCTCCTATATTAACAACACCAGCAACAACAAACTGACATTCACAGACAACAGCAACATAACGGTTGCGGCGTAGCCGCAACTTAAAGCACCTAGTTAACTTGAAAGCAGAATGGCAATAGTATTGGTCCTAAATGTTGAGGGATATCTGGGAGGACGTTGGGACAATCGAAAAATCAAGAGCAACTTTGGTTTTATGAGGATATGAATAAAAATTTCGGATGTCAGCGACATTCACAATACCACCTCGTCCATTGGGTATCTGCATGACTGTATTTGTTCCATTCGTATGTTTAGCAGTTTAGGAAAGTGTTATTCTTGACTGTTACTTTCTTAAGTGCGTCTGTGCGCGTGATTGATTTTTTTTTTTTTTTTTTTGCATTCTTCAAGAAACATGAGATATGGCCATTCTGACAATCTTCTGATGTCCTAGAAGTTTAACAAACTTCAAAAAATATCACACCAGTTGAGCAGCTTTGCCCAAAGACCTGTGTTGTAAGCGTGACCTGTTTTACTAGGCCAACTTCACTAGAAGTACAATGGCAGAAGCAATACATGTTTTCTGGATAAATAGTTCTCATATGTTACATTAAAATTTCTTGCAACATCTTAAACAATCTCATCACGAAGGAAATGGATAAAGGGAACATTTTTCAGCTATCCGCCACACTAGGCTTCACCTTCTCTTTGAGAAATTGCCGTATGTGGTCCCGCTTCCAGTTGTCAATTCTATGCATGTCAAACAGAAATGATATTACAACGGTTCTCTATGCAAGTTGCAGAAAAAATAGACTATTTGCACCGATGTCTAAACAGAGAAATGGCCATAATACCACTGATTTTTAGTGCTGGTAACAATTGGCATAAAGTCCTCTGACATGTAACAATCAATAAAAGTACATGTCAAAAAGCCACTTTATGGTTTTATGGTTTTATGGGTTAAAGATAACCTCAAAAAGCCCAGATCTACTTCCATGTGATTGAACAATTTGTAAACAAGTCAAACATATAATGAGGAATATAAAATCCAATGAGAAGAAATGCTGTAGGTTTCATCCGAGTCTATTTATTTTTCTAATTTAACATGCTTTTTTCCATGCAAGGTAGTTTACTACAATCCTATGGTTAACATGACAACAGGCAAAGGCTACAAAAAGACTGAAACCAGTGATGATCAAACTACAATTCCAAAGAATGCAATTGCCATAAGCAACAGAATAAAATAAATAAATAAATAAGATTTGAAAGATATAATTACACCAAAGTATTGGTAACTAACCGAATGGTTTCCTTATGGTGGCCATCAGAGTCGAGCATGATAAGTTTAGGTGGAGAAGAAAAAGCATACTGGACTCTGACATAAGCAAAGTCATCCTTGTCTTCTTCAATAAATGCAACTATTTCAGGATAGAATCCGATCTTTCTCATGCACACTTCTAATATTGCACCAGAAAATGTGGCCTGCCATTACAAACAGTACAATTCTGTCTGTGAAGTTTTCAAATTCATGCCACCCTTCTTTAGACAGAGCTAAGAATTGGAGGTCTCAAATGTTATATCAAAAGGATTTAGTAAAACATAATCTCAAACTCAATTCACGAACATTGTTGAAGACTTGATTGTTAAATTTTACAAGGGAAGTTCTCACTTCTCAATCCATGATATATTTTGTTTGCTAAGGAAAACAACTACAAATTCCTGTCTATGGTCTTATTTTATGACCATAAGGTTAAAATAAATTTCAGCTATAAACTTAAAAAGAGTCAAAATTGAAGGCTTATATTAGTCCTCTCCCTCCTCAGTAACAAAAGCCCAACTAAACAGAGCAGCAGACAGCCAACAACAATGAAACTTGACTCTATGAGACTAAAAGGTGATAGAGCATAATATAAGACCAACAACATATGTTACAAGGAGTACAACCCCGCCTGTTTACATACTTGATACCATAAATGACCCGTCAGGTACAATATAAAATGTGAAAGTGTTGCACGGGCTTCAACAATTTATTTGCAAAAACATAATTGATGCTTGGTATCCAATTATCAAAATCATATATTTCAAAAATTCTCAAGCCAAAGGAAAATCTAGTTAAGCATTTTTTTGAACTCAGTTAGGTAATATAATATTGCAGTGACTGCCCATATTTGGAAACCTGTTCCAATACAATATTTATAATCTCTACACTGTATGCTGATTATCATACTCTGGAAATAAAGCTTAGTGTACTTACCTTGCTTAAAGAGTTGTCAGAATCCTCTGAGCAGCACTTGCGGCAATCTGAAACCAATTCTGCAATCAAAGCATCAGGACATAATTATTAGTATATAAATTATATGTCACTGCATTAATACATGATTCCTTATACAATTCACCGTTAAATGGTGTTAATCCTTCTTGGTGACACCAGAGATCACTAATTTCAAGAGTTAAATGACAAATTAAATTCATTAGCTTAATCCATATCAATTATCCTACATGCATGTAAATAATCATTCTGTTTCATGGTAAATTTCATACCTGCTAATCTTTCAAGTAATTCGATCTTTAATAAAAAGGAAGGAAAAATGGATTGCTTTTTTAATTTAAGTAGATTGTGAGGTTCCACTTATATTCAACAGTTTTGGTTGATCATGTAACCTATGTATTGTCTGTTATAAGATAGTGGTATCTGGTAAAGTCAAGAGGCAGCAGAACAGGATATAGCAAGATATCTAGGAACGGTACATGGTAGGATTTCAATAGTGTCCGTAGAAGTAGCAGACGATTTAGTGGTTGGAATTGATAAACACTGGGTGCATTTGGATCATCAAATGAATAGTGTAAGAATATTGTTATTCCATAGTGTGATGGAATGGTGCGAGAAGACAGAAGAGTATGAATCCTAGTGTTTTCATCTTGTGCTATTGGAATAGTGCAAATATTGTTGGGATTATATACTCAGATTAGCGTTGCACTGAATGAATAGGACTATTCTCAAATCTCAACCTTGACTGTGCATTTGGATTGCAAGTGAAACAGAATAGTGAGGCTATTCTGAGAATGGGCCATCCTTGACAATCCAAACATACCCTAACACTATCAAAATTTAAGAAGTTTTTACCAATAGCAGCCAATTTAGCAGGATAACAACAATTTAGTAAATACTTAGCAGCTAATTTAGATATTCAGCTTATAATTTAGAATCTTTTTCCACTTTTATCTGTTTATTCTGAAAGATGATGATGATAAGAAAAATAATTTAGCTCGGCATCCTCTGATGATGAGGAAGAGCAATTAAACTTGTCATGTTTCTTTGAGGAACGGATGACGAGATTATTAAACAGCTGGTCTCTCAACCTTTTTTTTTTTTAACTTTTTCTGTTTTCTATCATGTGACTGATTTGAATGGCACATCATGGTTTAGTTACTAGTCAATTTTGTACAGTATTTTATATTTAATGTGCATGCAGCTTAAGTCATTTTAACTACAGTTAACTATTAATACTAAAGTGCTTTTTTGATACAGTAAACTTGTAAACCTGATAGTCTAATATAATTACACATTTTGAGACTCTTTTATTGAATATTATAATCTACAAACTTCAGAACACTTATTAAAAGAATAAAATCCACACCAATAGGCAATAGCACCCGCCAAATATCCACTATATACTATGGAAAGTGTGCACTAGTCACTGCCATGAATGCACTGTTCTCTATTTAAACCTTTTACATATGATACTTTTTTCCATTTTTATTTAATTAAATTGGTAAAACCAGGATGCGTGATGCAAATGGGCCATTAGAATTTAGATGGTATTTTAGATGGTATCTAGCGTAAATGTTCATCATGAGAAAGAAAGGGAGTAGCTGGAGATTTAACAAAGAAAGAAATGATTTAAGGGCATGCAGAATCTCGCAATATGAAAAAGAAATACACAATAGTTTTAATTCATGATAACTTATTCCATTACAACTAACATTGGACTATTTAGTAGCCTTAACAAAATGACTAACCAAGAAGCTATCTAAAATAAAATTTTCAGATTAGAGAAAACAAAATAAAACTAAGGTAACTTTCTTAGACAAATTTATCTTGTTACAAATCTTGATCAAACATTCCTACTGTTTACGTGCCACCAATCCAAGTTTATGCAAGGAACAAGCAAGTGCCAAATTCAGAAAAACCTATTTCCTTATAACAGTAACAGATCCAGCCAGAACACTTAGGACTAATATTTGACCTATTATCTTGCTCATTTATTAATCCAGACTTGGACACAGACTTAGCCTTAAAATTTATGAATAACATCAAAGTGAGAAACAACACTGATTAATTTTAAGTGCAAGAGTTTGACCGATAAAAAATCACTAAACAGACCGTTAGTATAATAAGGTATCAGTATGGTGCCAGTAAGATCAAGCCTAGCAACAGTTAATACCAGCCAAAATTTCCGGACATCAACCAAAACTGCAATCACCTAAGCTTATTTATGACCAATTGAAACAAACTTATAGCAGCTACTTTTCTACTCCAATAATATCTTTTTAACCACAATCTAGAAGCCCTTAAAACAGCTTATTTATTACACAGCAATCACATAAATTAACTACTTACTTGCCAGTAAGGCATTCGCTTATGCAAAAAATAACAGAAAACTAGTGTACCTTCATCTTTGACATACTCTGCAAAGGTGTTGCAATCGGAGCAAAGCGCGAGGCCCGTGAAGCCGAGATCCTCGCAGTGCTTCGCACTAAGCCGATCACTGAGTGCCAGAGCGAGAGCGAGGCCAGACAGTAAGATTAGAGATCGTAACGCAATTGAGCGAACCATGATCTTACCAAAAACAAAAATTCCTTCCTATTGATTTATGCAACGTAGGAATTCACCGGAGTCGTTGCAGGTGATGAAGAGCCGATAATGGGAAGAAGAAGACAGAGCCTATAACGGGCCCAGATTAAATGGGCTTTTTTTTCCGGTCCAAAATAACCAACCTACAAATAGCCATTACGGGCTATTTTTCGTATCATATTTCTTTAATTACATGGCTGCAAAAATAAAAAATAAAAATCACTTTTCATCTCAGAAAAGCTAGTCAAAATAAAAAATAAAAAAATTGAATCCCATTGGTTGCGCGCCATGCTCTCATTGTTGATCCAATGCGTAAAAAAAGCGACTTCAAATCATATCTGGGGATTTCGATTTTTGAACGAAACAAGACAGCGTTGTTTAAAAGGTTTTCATGGCCAATTGGTCATAGACTCATAGACTTATAGTGACCGATTTATGTATGTTAAATATAACCAATCAAAAGGTAACTTTTGTCCAAACAGACATGTAAGACACAAATTTGCTAATGCTAATTTTTTTTTAGTTTTGATATTTGAAAAATCCTCCTTTTCTTGTACCAGTCCTTGAAAAGATAACATAGACAAATTCCAAACCTTAATATATCTCCATTACGAGAAGAAAAAAGTGATTGATAAAGCGCTATTGCCATTTATATGGGTACCACCTAATTGTTTGAAAAATCATATTAATAACAATAAACAAAGATCTGCAAACCCGAAACAACACGGGTCAATTGTTAATTTCTTGTATAAATCAATTTTCTGAAGTACCATAGTTAAACGGTTAATAAGCTCCACGTTGAAATATAACAAAAAATTCATTTCTTAAGCTGCTTTATTGAGACTCAGAATATAACAGCCACGGGATAACAACTACACTCTTCTGAGATACAAAAAAGATACAAATATGCCCCTCCAGAGCAATAGGCATAACAACAAGAAAATTTTCAACATTCTCTTGGTCCAGACATAATATACAACAGAAAGGTAAAATTAGTTAAAAAGGAAACTAAATAAGTTAAAACTACTGAACACAACAATTGACAAATAATCTTATGCACCCTGAATGAGCATCAGGATTTCTTCTTTGGTTGGTAGTGAAGGTATCGCTCCCTTTTTCGTCGTTGTGATTGCACCGCCTCCATTTGCAAATCTCAGAACCTCACGCAACTTCTTCTCATCCTGAAATTCATAATTCAGATTATAATATTAGAGACTTCAACATAATCTTATGAGATAACAGGGCACTCCACCTTCAGCACAACATAAGTACAAAACATGACCTATCACATATATCATGCAAAACAGGAAGTATTTCATCATATTAAAATAATATTAGAGAACTGAGCTATCCCATCTCCCTAATATATTCAAAAATAACAGACTGGAGTTTCTATCCCCACTTCGCTCGTGTTGAGAAAAGCAGAGTTGTGGTTGGACATAATTTGAATAATCTTGACTGGTATGAATGATAATTCTCATATTTCATTTCATGGGTGTGTATGCTTTCTATTTCATTTGAATAAAGTCATGTTGTTACATTTAAGTTCCTAAGTTTACAGTATACATGTGAAAGTGTCTTTAATAATCACAAATATAATTTCAGCTGAAATACCCACTTGAAAAGCCGAAAGATCTTGTACAAGCTTAGAGAGCATGGCCCCAACAAAAGCATCTCCTGCCCCAGTTGTATCAACATGTGCCACTTTGAAGGAATCCACTGTTCCTCTAAAATCCTGTGAAAAATATCCATTAAAAGACAAGTGTTAAACACCAACAATGCCAAAGAAGCTTTGCAAATTAGTTAATTACATACTATCTCTCTTTATTTCCATCCAATGCCCGACATTTTTCGCATTCCAAATATGTAACTTCTGTTTTTCTCCAATTTCATTTGAGCTTAAATCCCTCAGTTTGTAATTAAGAAGTAATGAATGGGCAGGAGGACGCAACTTACAACTTTAGACTAATTGGTTCGAGGCATTTTGTGAAGCAAGGTAAAAGATACAAGGCCAATTTGGCCTTTTAATTTTTTTTTTCTCAAATAAGTATTGGTAGTTCAAAATTATTTGCAGATAAGCCATACCATTGTCATGTTGATTTCAAACCTTGCAATGTGGATGCAGAGTAAACACAGATAAAGAGCACAAAAGGAATAATATTAACTCAAAACAAATAAATTGTCAGGGGAATTGCCCAAAGGCCAAAGCTCAAAAAGAGTGGATTTAAGACTTGTTGAAAGGTAGAAAAGGTGCAGATAAATTTGGGTAAAAGAAGGTACATTATTATAAGCAAAAAAAAAAAAAAAAACCCGCCCCTGAAAAAGTACACTACCATAGTTGCAAATGCTCCATAAATTTGTAACTATGTTTAGAAAGCTTCCCAAATATCCAAAATTGCTAATGTTAATGTAGTCTACATTGAAAATCCACTGTCATAATGAATGGAGTTATGAAGATAATTAACCAATAAACTTTTGCCTCAATAGCAAAGACATTATTTTATGCATATGTTAACAAGACCCATACAACATTTACCTTGGTATAATACTTGCAACCCTTCTTACCAGTAGTCACGACCAAGAGCTTGAGATGGTCATGCCAGAGTTTCATGACAACCTCATCCTCGACCGAGTTTTCTCCAGTCAAGAACTCGAGCTCACTGTCGCTGACCTTGATGATGTCAGCCTGGTCCCAGATGCTCATGATCTGTTTATGCGCCATCTCAGCTGATGGCCAGAGTGGCAAACGCAGGTTCGGGTCATAGGAGAGGACTGCGCCAGCTTCCTTGGCTGCCTCCATTGCGCGTAGGTGCGCTGTTCGGCATGGCTCAGCTATCAGGCTAATTGAACCGTAGTGAAACACAGCCGCCTGCAAAAGGGAGATAAAATAGTGGTTCAGCATTAATACTTTAAGTGATGACAATTTAGGGGATTTTTACAAGTTGAATTGGTGAACATTGCTAGCAGTAGATAGGGAAGAGTAATTAGTATGAAAATAAAGGAAAGGCTCGCCATGGAGTTTTTTTAGATATGCAAATTCAACATCTCCCTTTACATGCCTGAAAAAACATCAAACTACAACTTCGATGCATTTTCAATCTTTTCCCAAGGGTGCATATTCTCAACACCCAAAAGTAGATCACGACAAAATGATATTACAGAGAATCCTTTTGAAATTATTGAATTAATGGAGAACGAGTAAACAACAACTCAGTTTTATCTAATTTGGTGCCTATTTGTAAAAAAACAAATGATAACTTAACAAAAAACCATTTCATGGAAGTTCAATATACTTTTTTTTTATTAAAATGGAAGTTCAATATTTAGGTAAAGGTTGAGGACATACCCAAATTAAGTAGCATTCTTTTTTAACACATGAAAATCCTATCTTTTGCAAGGATTAAGATGGTAGCAATCCCAAAAGGTTATTTATTTATTTTTTATTTTTTGGTGAAATTGCCCGTAGGCTGTCAATAAAACCAAGACTTAGTACAAAGCAGGTTGCATAAAAAACAAGCATACATCAGACATCATAGAATAAGAAAACACATAAAACCAAAAACTAATCTGCCCATGTTGGCTGAAGTGGTGGGCCAGTTTATTTCGTCCCCGTCAAAGATGGGATATATGAAAACTGTAAACCTGCGAGAAAGGATCCAAAATTCCAAACCATAAAAGCCCAGTTGCAGCCCACGAAAGAGGCACTCCTGATTTCAGTAACAGTGGTCTGGGAGAAGATATGACATAGAAACGTGTCCAAACACATAACATGCTCACCGCATTGAGATAACATGTGTTTGTGTGAAGTTCGATCCTCTCCAGTTGCAACATAACTGCAGCCTTCGGTGCGTCTTTTCCGTGGCCATGTTTGGTTGTGGAGTAAGAGGTGGAGTAAAGCCCTCACTCCACATTTAAGTAGTCAAACGAGAAGTAAAAGAAGAGGAGTAAGGTGAAGTGAGAGGTTATTTAATCTGGAGTTACTTACTCCACACTTACTCCGTCTGTAGGGCCCACTTTCATAGACAAAGGCTTATTTTCCAATACTTTACTTCTCTAAACGGATTAATATAAACCATGAGTTAAACTACCAAAACAAGATGTAAAATATGTGGAGTAAGATGGAGTAAGTCATTTAAACCTCATTAACTTTACTCCACAACCAAACATGACCTTAAAGATTTGTGTCTTACTGTTGCCATACACACCGAGTTCGACAGCCCACTTTTCATAGACAGAGGCTTATTTTCCAATACCTTACTTCTCTAAACGGATTAATTTAAGCCATGAGTTAAACACTTAAACTACCAAAACAAGATGTAAAATATGTGGAGTAAGATGGAGTAAGCCATTTAATCCTCATTAACTTTACTCCACAACCAAACATTTAAATATTTGTCTTACTGTTGCCATACACACCGAGTTCGACAGCCCATGCAGGAGAAAGGAAGGAAGCCAGGCCTGATTCAGCTATCTGGAAGAAAAACATGCAGGTGCAGCAGCCCATGGAGAAGGCTGGAGAACACAAGAGATGCAGAGATGAAAGAGATGAGAAGAAAGGAGACTGGAAAAGTGAGGGAGAGGTGAACTAGAAAATGAGACAGCAAAATGGTAACTTTTCTGTAGCACAGGAACATAGCAAGCTTTGTCTTTTGAGATGCAAGTAGAGTTTGATTTACTCTCATGATGCATACATTTAAGGGAAAATTTCTAGTGTGCCCATATAAACTTTTGAAATAGCCAATTTCTCCATAATTTCATCATTTAAATATCCCCCCCTCAAAAGAGAAGAAAATAGAGTAATTTTAGCATACATCCATAATACAGAGAATTTCCTACATAAAACAAAAAAAATACGTAGGAGGCGCAAGTATCGCGACAGAAATCAAGTCACGTTGCACCTGCCGACTTTTAGTGTGAACAGAAGCACAAATTCAACTCTTTACAGAACATCACCAACCTTTCTGATGATGTCGAGGTTGAGCTCCTTCTCCGTTAGAAGCATATCAGCGCTGGGATTTCTATAAAACATAAATTCTCTCTCACCATCGGCTTTGAGAGTCACAAACGCCAGAGCTGTTCTCGCGCCGGAATCAAACACCACACCAGCATCTGTTACGCCATTTTGGCGCAGGATCGCGGCAAGCATGCGACCGAATTCGTCATCTCCAAGCTTTCCGACGAAGGCGGAGCGACCTCCTAGCCGAGAGACGGCGATGGCGACATTGGCCGGACCGCCGCCGGGCGCCGGGAGGAAACCCGGTGCCTCAGCGAGGGACACACCGGAGACAGTCGGGACAAAATCAATCAACATCTCTCCAAAGCTTACTACCAAGTTCGAGTCGGCCATGGTAGAAATGGAGAGGTCGGAGAGGAGAAGGGTTTCAGAAACAGTGAGCTGGAAGGAGAGGAGATATTTATGAACGAAAAATTGAACAACAATGCCTACGGCCGATGCTGATTTGATTTTTTTATATTCCGTTAGTCAGAGATTTTGTATAGACCATGAACCTACTTTCCTTCTTCACCACCTTAACAGTTAACACGTGTCCCTGTGTATAGTGCCAAAAAACATTCGCTGAAATTTTAACACGCGGTCTATGTGAGAAATAAATCTACTGCGATCCAAAAATATTGCAGGAACTCTATTATTTCAATCTAACCTTCATTTATTTTGAAATTTGTATCTAAAAATTAACTTTTATTGTGATTCTTACATTCCAAAAAATAAAAAGTTAAATAACAGAATCCTGTAATTTCTTTGGATCACAGCAGATTTATTTCCGTCCCGGTGTATAGTGTCAAGTGGAACCACCAAGTTAATTGGTCATTTTAAAACAATATTTTATTATATATTTATTGTTAATCGGAAGGCAGGAAGCAAGCATGATATTAATTCCTGTGTAAAGTGAGTGAGCACTGAGCCGCATAATAAGCAATTGAATAAAAAGTTTTCGTATATTTTTGGAATATCCACCAATAATTAAAAAAAAATCACATATACCTTCATTTTTTTTTTTAAAACTACCCAACCGCTAGAATTTATGTGGTTCTGAAAGAATAAGAATCGTTCTAGCAGTTCTGATTCACTTTTTTAAACTGAAGAGTAATTGAGTAGTAAAATTATTTAAACTGAAGAGTAAAATTGAGAAGTAATTGAGTAATAACACTGTTCATTCATTATTTTTTAATGATTAATATCAATCTCATTGCTGAACAATTTCTTAATTTTTCTTAGAGTTGTTCATTTAATTTTTTGTAATGTTATTAATGATTAATTTTTTTAATGAAGGCCTTGTATGAAGTAAAAGTATTTCTAATATTTTAATAGAAAAAATAAAAAATCATAAAACTTTCTAATTAAATAAAAATCACAAATCCAAAGTAAACAATCGGCCGAATGTCAAATGACAAAAAAATGATTTTATGTTCCAACTGCCGAAATTTTTATTAATATACAAAACAATAAATTAATTTAACAATTTATACAATTTTTGAAAAGAATTTAAAAAGTACCTATACCGATAACAGTATTATCGGTTCCAGAAAATCAAACCAATCACAAACTCATCGGTCTCAGAAAATTGAAACCGCTCATAGAATCATTCATCCCACAAAATCATCCATTCCAAAACCGATAATAAAGTCATCGGTTTCATTCTTTAAAACCCCATCGGTCTCAGACCGTATCTGGCACAACAAGTAACCTGAAAATGGAAATAAATCTGATGTTATGTTGTAATCTGAAAATGGAAATAAATCTGCTGTTATTCTCAGCCATTAATTTTTGTCAAGATTCGTACATGAAAAAAGAATTTTTTTGAGTTTCGTGCGTGGAAAACTTTGAATGGTTCTTCTTTTACAATAACAACAGATTTATTTCAATGTGACCATGGCAGCTTTTGACTATAACGGATGTGACTATGGCAGCTTTTGACCGAGTAAACATTGTAAAGTATTCAAGGGCGAAGGTTGCGTAGAAAATTGTTGCTTTTTTTTTCTTGCTTGTACTGCTGATAGTTGCGTAGAAATCTGACGGATGAGAATGTCATCGGTTTTAGACGGTGAAACCTGTGACAAAGTTATCGGTTCTGAAAGGATGATTTTGTTCGGTTCTGAAAGGATGATTTTGTGAGCGGTTTTAAATTTTTAGAGCTGATGAGCTTGTAATCGGTTTTATTTTTTGAAACCATGACACTGTCATCGGTATGAGTACTTTTTAAATTATTTGTAAAAATTGTACAGATTGTTAAATTAATTTGTTGTTTTGTGTATTAATAAAAATTTCGGTTCCAACTGCTGAGAATTTTGGCGGTCCATCTTTTTTCAGTACAACCAAAAATCTGGACGGTTCCGAAAAAAATTGGACCGCCGAGAATCTCAGCATTTTGGGCATTTTTGTAATTCTTCAAAAATAGTGGGTATTTATATTAATTTTTATTTAATATTGGATATTAATAAAAATTTCGGTAGCCTGCTTGGTATGAATACCCATCAGACCTACTTTGGTTCTATGGGTGTAATAACTATTCGATTGCATAAAGATATGTGCGGACTACATTAAAATCTGTGCCGGTCTGTTTCAATTTCCGTGCACACAAATCTTAATACTAATTGTTAGAGCTAATTGAATCGGACCTACTCCTATCTCCTTTGGCATACTTCATTTAAGAGAATTGCATATGAAAATTTTCGAGTTGGCTGTAGTTCAACAGTAGTTATAGATGCAATTATAATTTTGCATTTTCTCTCACAATTTTGATGAAGTAGTCTATCACAATGTCGATAATTTTGATTAATTCGTCAGTGTTACATATTTCACTTTCGCTATTGATTGTAATTTTAGATAATCAACAGAGTGCAATTTAGTAAATGTAAGTTCCTCTGTATTGCCTCATACATTAAGCTCAGGTTTAACAGCTCAATGGTTCGAAGCCAAAACTGAACTGCAATCATGCTAAAAATATCATACAAATCTGAACTGCAGTCATGTATGGCTAAGCAAATATTATACAAATCGAACCTATTTGTAAAAATACCAAGGTCTCCTTGAAAACTCATATCCAATTGTAAAGTCCCTGATTCTTATAAAAATCCACGAGGTTAGTTTACCAATTAGACCGTTTGAGGTTCAATTTTCCAATTGCTCATTTTATAGTTTTTTTTTTATTTGTAAGCAATTATATTGATGGAAAGAGTTACAAACTAGCTGTTATACAAGACGAGACAATAAGTGTGTCAAAATATACATCTGTAAACAAACAAAATACGCATCCTGTGGACACACAATTGGATCATCCCTGCTTGATTGGAGTGATAAGAGCCTAGTGATTGTTGTCTCTGTACGCATATCGCAGCCGAGAAGACACTAAATTCAAATCGGACCGGGAATTGAATAGACCTGACCAGGAGAGTCACCAATCAGCTAGAAAGGCACTGTATCAAACATAACCAGAAACTAAATCAACTGGCCCAGAACAATCATCTCTAAACAGGGAGAAAAGAAGAGACATAAAAAGAGAAGCCAAGAAGTAACACCACAAACATCAAACCAAAAACGAAAGATATATCTATTGTACATAGATGGAAAACCACTCACTCTTTCATCACCAAAGAGGAAAAGACACCCGTGACGACTGATCTGTTACTTTAGTCCGATATCCAGCGCGGTGGGACGAGCTCGGAAAGAGGTGCCATGATTTTTCCTTTTTTTATTTCGCCTCTAATCGCCTTGTTGGTCGCACCGCGGTGCTTTTTTATTATTTCGTTATTCGGTCCATATTGGTGCAGTTTTCTCTTTATTGTTTATTCTTTGTAACATAAACTATCTCACAGGAACATTAAGAAAGAATTTTGACAGAGGAGGGTTCCGCGGTAAGAAAACTATTGTGCGAAATGGAGGAGTATCATGTGCAGGAAGAGAGTTTCGGACAGGATGGGGATTGCATGGGATGGCGAAGGATTGCGCGAGACGGAGGGGGGTTGCGCACTGAGTGAGGAAGAGTCAGAATGATCGTTCAAGTTTGAAAAATTTTGCTCTACCTTTAATCGCTATCTGTGTATCTGTGTAGTAGGTAGGTATCGATTCAATCTACAGTCTGGTCGCTATTTCTCTTAGTATTTTTGGTTGCAAAACAAAAATAGCTAAAATAGCCAAGTCAAAAATAGCAATTGTTTGTCTTATTATAATAGCCAAATCTACAAATTCTTAAGAATAATCTATTCTAATAAGACAAATAAATTGATTAACTATTCTAGCTATTCTAAACCAACCAAACACCGAATAACCTAATCCCAAAAATAGTCTATTCTTGATGTATCCAAACGTTACCTAAAGAAGCAGTTTTGTTTAGAAAATAAGCCACAATAGATATAAAGTTTAATTTAAATGTAAGTAATTAAACTTTTAGTTTCATCAGTCATTTAGTTTGGTATTTTCAATTTCTTTGATCATGCACTAACTAATTTCAGACATTGAATAGCTGTGAAATTCTGAAGATTATGGGCAAATTATTACTGTGCCCATTTTTTTTAGGGTTAGATGGCGTAAGCCACTAACAATTTTGTATTAAAAATATATAAAAGTTTATTTACGCCCTAATTAACTCTCTATTTACATGTCACTGTGCCAATTCTAAGTGGTTTTTTTATTTATTTATTATTTATAGTGGGATATAATTGGCTGAAAGAAAGATCGAGAACGAAAAATCGCATCATCCAGTTGGCGTCGGAGAGAGAGAGAGCGGGGAAATTGGGGATACATATTTAACTGGAGGGTCCAGTTCAAACAATTATCGCTACAAATTTTAATAGAGAGCGCTCCAGCGAAATTTGTTTTTGATCTGAGCCGTTGATTATAATAAAACATGTGGTCTAGATATAGTGTAAGATGTTATTTATGAAGCAGAAAGCTAACAGTACATTCAAAACACGTGCAAAAGCTTTTGTAGGAAATATCCAAATTTGATTTACAGGGCCAGTTTGATTAGGCCGGAAATATGCAAATTCGGCCACCAAATGATATCTCTTATCAGGGCCCTTTTATATATGACGCCATTTACAGGGCCCAACAAGCAGCCTAGCTCCCAGCGCCTAGCGCCTGATCAGCAGCCGAGCCGGTTTAGTTAACGGATAAATTTGATTTTATCAATGTCTTTTTTAATGTCCATGCGGACTGTGTTTCTAAGTTCTCCTTGTGAAATCTATCGAATTGGGTTTAAACGACAAATTCAAACTGTTAAAATTCTTCTACCTTATAAGTGATGTGTCTACATGTGAAAATTTTTAAAATTTCAAATTAATTTAGTATAGAGTCAAGTAGTCGAAATTAAAAGATTTATAAATAAATTTTAATACATTCATTTTTTGGACGACTTTTGATCACTTGACTCTATACAAAATTAATTTAAAATTTTAAAATTTTAGCATGTAGACACATCTAGAGAAGGATTTTAACAGTTTGGATTCTTCATTTGAAGTCAATCCGATAAATTTTAGAGCTGACTTCACAAAGGAGTTTGGTGAACTTAGGAACACTCTAGTTCCCGAAATTTTTAGTTGTACCATATTGAAAAAAATAGTAAACTAAAAAATCATTTTTTCTGAGAATTTCGAAATCTGCCAGGTTCGCCAAATTAAATGGCGAACAAAAAAGCGAAGGTCTGCCAAATTAAATGGCAGACCTTATATTTTTTTTTGTTCTTACACCTAATGGTGACTTTTGTTTTTATTCAACAACGTTACATATTTGAAGAAAAAAAAAAGTGATGATTACTTTCATATTAAATATAATTTTTATATTAAAAGTGGCGTCAAAACTATAAAAAAAAATAGAAGGTCCGCCATTTAAAATGGCGGACCCACAGACTGTGTCCGCAATTTTAATGGGCGGAATTGCCTTTCTGTGTCCACCTATCAAAATTATGGATATGACATTTTTCGAAATTCTCAAAAAAAGTAGCTTTTTTATTTATTATTTTTTCAATATGGTATAAATGAATTTTCGGCTCTAGTTCTACTCATAAAAAATATCTATCTATCCATAAATTTGATTTTATGGAATGGTTGACGGATATATTTAATACCAGATGTCTTGTAATTACTATGTCAGCTTGCACTTATATTTGCGCTATCAGAATAACCAATTTAACAATGTATTTCACATAAATCTGTTTCAAAATCATTCAACTATGAGTCCATCACCCAAATGTTCGGAAAAAACATATAAATAACCAGAAGCAAAGCTGCAAAAGTTAGCTGAACCCAAAAGACACGGATGAATTGTGAATTCCTCGAATAAATCAATTTTTTTGAAGCATCATAGTTAGGGTGAAAATGGTATGGATAATATCCAATTCATATTTGATCTGTATTTAAAAACTCAGATGTGAATATTCGATATATGAATATTTGTATGGAGTAGTGTAAATAAGAATACTGATATAATTTTACGTTTTAAATATCTATATCCAAATAGTAAATCTATACCATATATTTTAATATATATTATAATTTTTTTATGTTATTCACCATTATAATTATAAATAAATATTATGAACATTAATATTTTTTATAATATTTTAATAAACATTCAATCTGATCCAAATCCGTATATATAATCTCCGTTCTCACCCCTGATTCATAGTTGAACATTTAATAATTCCGCATTGAAATATAAAACAAAATTCATTTCTTAAGCTGCTTTATTGAGACTCGGAATATTACAGCCACGGTATAACAACTACACACCTGAGATATCAAAAAGATACAAATATGAAATATGCCCCCTCCAGAGCAATAGGCATAACAACAAGAAAATTTTCAACATTCTCTTGGTCCAGACATAAAATACAACAGAAAAGTAAAATTAGTTAAAAGGAAAACTAAATAAATTAAAACTACTGAACACAACAATTGACAAATAATCTTATGCACCCTGAATGAGCGCCAGGACTTCTTCTTCGGTTGGTAGTGAAGGTATCGCTCCCTTTTTCGTGGCTGTAATTGCACCGCCCCCATTCGCAAATTTTAGAACCTCACGCAACTTCTTCTCATCCTGAAATTCACAATTCAGATTAAAATATTAGAAACTTCGATGTAATCTTATGATAACAGGGCACTCCCCCTTTAACACTACAAAGTACAAAACATGACCTATCACAGATATCATGCAAAACAGGAAATATTTCATCTTATAAAAAACAATATTAGAAAACTGAGTTATCCCATCTCCCTAATATATTAGAAAATAACTAACCGGAGTTCCTAACCCATATTTGAGAAAAGCAGAGTTGTGGTTGGAGATCATTTGAATAGTCTTGGCTGGTATGAATGATATTGCCATATTTCATGGGGTGTATGCTTTGTAGTACTGCAAGATCACGTGGTTACCTTAACTTTCTAAATTTACAGTGTACATGTGGAAGTGTCCTTAATAATTACAAATATAATTTCAGCTGAAATACCCACTTGGAAAGCCGAAAGATCTTGTACAAGCTTAGAGACCAAGGCCCCAACAAAAGCATCTCCTGCCCCAGTTGTATCAACCTGTACCACTTTGAAGGAATCCACTGTTCCTCTGAAATCCTGAAAATATCCATTAAAAGACAGATGTTAAACACCAACAATGCCAAAGCAGCTTTGCAAATTTGTGAATTGCATACTCTCTCTTTTTATTTCCAACCAATGCCCAACAATTTTCGCATTCCCAATATGCAACATTAGTTTTTCTCCAGCTACATTTGAGCTTAAATACCTGAGTTTCTATTTATGAAGTAATTAAATCGGCAGGACACAACTTGCAACTTTAGACTAATGGGTTGAGGCATCTTGTGAAACAAGGTAAAAAATGTAAAGCCAACTTGGCCTTCAAATTTTTTTTACTCAAATGTAGGCCAATTTGCAAATAAGCCATACCATTGTCTTGTTGATTTCAAACATTGCAATGTGGTTGCAAAGTGAACACAGATAAGGAGCACAAAAGAAATAATATTAACTTAAAACAAATAAATTGTCAGGGGTATGCCCAAAGCTCAAAAAGAGTGGAAATAAGACTTGTTGAAAGGTATAGATAAATTTGGGCAAAAGAAGGTACGTTATTGAAAGCAAATAAAACCGCCTCTGAAAAAGTACACTAGCATAGCTAGCAAATGCTCCATAAATTTGTAACAGCTGTATAGAAATCTTCTTAAATATCCAAACTAGGAAACGTTAATGTAGTCTACATTCCACACTGTGTTAAATATAGTATAATCCAATTGAAAATCCTCTGTCGTGCCTATCTATGACCTAATTGTAGAAATGAATGAAGTTGCTAAGACATAATTTTATGCATAGGTTAACAAGACCCATATAACATTACCTTGGTATAATATTTGCAACCCTTCTCACCAATGGTCACGAGCAAGAGCTTGAGATGGTCACGCCAGAGTTTCATGACAACCTCATCCTCGAGCGAGCTTTCTCCAGTCAAGAACTCAAGCTCGACATCGCTTACCTTGATGATGTCAGCCTGGTCCCAGATGCTCAAGATCTGTTCACGTGCCACCTCAGCTGATGGCCAGAGTGGCAAACGCAGGTTCGGGTCATAGGAGAGGAGTGCGCCAGCTTCCTTGGCTACCTCCATTGCGCGTAGGTGCGCTGTTCGGCATGGCTCCGCTATCAGGCTTATTGAACCGTAGTGAAACACCGCCGCCTGCAAAAGGGAGAAAAATGACAATTTAGTGGTTTTTTACGAGTTGAGTCGGGTGTTTTACAATATCACCCTCTCTTCCTTTTTTTTCTCTTTTTTTTTGTAAGCAAAATGACCACTAACCACTAGCACAAAGGTCAAAAGAACAAAATAAAAAATGAATTGCCCCTCACACAAACAAGGAATCCAGTACGTACAAATCTTTTCGATTCCATTGGAATGAAGGACAAAAGATACTTTCACTAGTAATCTGTTCCATGATCATGGCCAACGAGCAAACTCATTAGGGATAAATGAGCAAATTCATTACAGAGTTGAAAAAATAGTAATTAGGTTTCACAAATGTCTGATGAAGTGGAAGTTTTCTTTTGCTGTATTCCCCGGGCTTATCAGGCCATGTTATTTTCAAGCAAACTGCTTTGGGACATGGTAAAAGTTCTTGACAAATTACAAATGCTATAAGATAGGCTAACAGGCCAGGATCTGAAATAAATTAGTACATGGAAAAGAGCTGATTATACCCAAGTAACATGTAATAGATTAGTGGAAAAGATAAGTTAAAAATGGATATATATATTAAATTTGAAAGACCTTAGGGATTACGCTTTTACTGTAAAAGATAAGATCTAGCCAGATCTACATCAAGTGTGGAATCCATACATTATCAATGACGCTTTGCAAATATAAAGACAATTCTAACTTTGGAACCTTGGTGCAAGAGATAAAATCCAGCTCAATCTAATTAAATTGACACCCGTAAATAAAATATATTGCTTTCCGAAAGAAAAGAACAATTTAGCTTTGGACTGACCTTGGGTGTTACCCCTTGGAAAGGTCAAAAGATAAAATCCAGCTAAATTAAAAACTTCACTTTGCAAATGGAAAAGATAATTCAACTTGCACTTGTTGTAAGATGTAATCTAGCTGGATCTAGATGTTAAAAAAAAATCTAGGTAGATCTAAAATATATATAGGATCCTTATATTAAAAAGGTTGCCTTGCAAATGAGAAAAAAATTTGAGGGTTAAATTATCTTCATCTTAAAGCAGACTTTCAAAGGAAATGCATGATTCTATACTGCAATCAACCAGAAGTCAAGACCCATAAAAACAAAAGCTCTTTGAAAGTTGTTCTTTTGAAATAGCAAAAGATAATGCATACAAATTGAAACAAATGTGGGCATGATTAATTAGATCTATACAAAAAAGATGATGGTACAAGTACTTTAATTATTTAATAAAGTACATCAAAACAAATAGCATCATACTGATCCAGATTCAGTACAATGTCAACCGAGAGACATCAAATTGCTTATGTCTTTAATTGATTTCACAAATATTATACTTTTCACTGGATCTAGACATGTGAATGGTGCATACACCATCCTGCTGACAGCTAAGAAACAAATATTAGCAACCGACAGCGTTTTAAACACCAAGATTCCTAGAAAGGGAATTTGGTTGGATTTCTTTGGTAAAGCTTTTGTTTTGTCCTCTAGAGAAAGTCGCATGAAGCACATGACATGATCCTTCCAGTACTAAACTATTAACTTCAATATTTGTAAACAAAACATCAACAAATGTTACCAACAACTAAGCATACTTAATTACAAATATCTAAGCAGGGGCCAAATTAACCCCCATTTTTCCCCAAAATTCTACAAGTATATACCATATTTTATTATTATAAAGAAAAATGATGCATGCACTCTAAACTTGATCCCTAAACTTTTCAAAAAAATTCTATGATCGACACCCATACTTTTTACAATATTTTGTTTTTCTACAATTGCCTCCCATAGTTTAAAGTTCTGCCACTTCCCCTCAATCTAAGATCCAGAAAATAAAATAATGAAGCTAGATTGATTAACTTTAAAATAATCATATATAAAGATGAAATTATAAATATTACTACTCTTGAAAAATTAGAATCTTTGTTTATATTTGGGTTTTTCCAGACTAAAGAACAGGATCTCAATGTAACTCCAAATTTCAAAACTGGGAATGATGTACGTGAACACAATATATGGTATAATTAATAACAACATCTTATGGATTTACTTCTTTTTTTTTTAAATGGCAGATCTGGGAAAATGCTGATGGAAATTCCTTTATCGAAATAAAAATAAATAAACTTAAATGAAGCATCAAGACAACTATGGAAAACATAAATTAAACCAATTTTAAGGACATCAGTGGAAAAGAGAACTAGACCAAGGAATTAGATAGAGCAATTTTTTTTTTTGTTTGAGAACTGCAAATTCAGCATCTCCCTCTATATGCGTGACAAAACATCAAACTAAAGCTTCAATGCTTCAATATTTTCCCAAGGGTGCATATGCTCAAACACCCAAAAGTGGATCAGGACAGGACAATACCGCAGAGAATCCTTTTGAAATTATTGAATTAAAGAAGAACCGAGTAAAAAATAATTCAGTTTTTTCTTATTTGGTGCCTATTTGTAGAAAACCAAATGACACCTTAACAAAAACCCATTTCATGGAAGTTCAATATTAGGTAGTAGGTTGAGGACAAACCCAAAGAAAGTTCCATTCTTTTTTAACGCAAGAAAATCCTATCTTTTGCAAAGATGAATATGGTAACACCCCCGAAAAGTTTATCCTTACAGAGAATTTCCCTAGATAAAACAAAAAAAAGCGTAGGAAGCGCAAGTCTCGCGACAGAAATCAAGTCACGTTGCACCTGCCGACTTTTTAGTGAACAATGTGACCAGGAGCACAAATTCGACTCTTTAAAGGACCACAACACCAAATTGAACACTTAGTATAAGATTCTACACTAAATCTCAAAAAGAAAATCACAGATCAGAACATCACCAACCTTTCTGATGATATCGAGGTTGAGTTCCTGCTCCGTTAGAAGCATATCAGCGCTCGGATTTCTGTAGAACATAAATTCTCTCTCGCCATCGGCTCTGAGAGTCACAAACGCCAGAGCTGTTCTCGCGCCGGAATCAAACACCACGCCAGCGTCTGTTACGCCATTTTGACGCAGGATCGCGGCAAGCATGCGACCGAATTCGTCATCTCCCAGCTTTCCGATGAAGGCGGACCGACCTCCCAGCCGAGCGACGGCGATGGCAACGTTGGCCGGAGCGCCGCCGGGCGCCTTGACGAAACCCGGTGCCTCAGCGAGGGACACGCCGGAGACAGTCGGGACAAAGTCAATCAACATCTCTCCGAAGCTTACTACCAAGTTCGAGTCGGCCATGGTGGAAATGGAGAGGTAGGAGAGGAGAGGAATATCAGAAACAGAGCTGGAAGGGGAGAGAGAATATTTCCGCGGTGAAGTGGGTATAAATTATTGTAGAGGCATGGTGGAGAGAGGTTTAGATAAATAAATAAATAATAGATAAAAGTAAATGTTAAATTTTTATACACCCTTGAAAACTTTGGAAATGCTCAAATACGTCATGTACTAAAAATAATAGAAGTAAAATGCATAATTGGATACCCCTACCGCCAAATATTAAAATATATAAATAAAAATAGCAGAGAAAGCCATTTATTTAATCAAATAATAGGAACCTATCAAATTTAAAATGCAAGGTATAGGCAAGGACATCTTTTAGTCAAGCATGAATGATAATTGTGGCGCTTGGTACATGAATTTAATATTTAAGAAGATTTGAGGGAAACATGCATAAATATGAGGACTTTGTATCTTATGTATAACTAAGGACAGCTATAGTAATGGTTAGCTTCCAGGAAATCATAAGCTGGCGCCAGGTGATCAAAATCTGCTTCTTTTTCTTGAGAAAAGAAACATTTTTTTTTTCTTCCATCTGAATCGTTCAAAATTTATCGTACGGTTTCGATTAAATCTGAATTGTTTTAATAGATTAAATTGATTTAAAAATAGAAAGTAATTGAGACTGTGCGATGGATTTTGAACGATTCAAATGGAACAAAATGAGGGTCGTCCTTTTCTCAAGAAAAGAAGCAGAGTTAGTTCCTGCCCAGGGACTCATTATCATCTTATTCAATATATTACTTTTTTTTATAAATAAATATATAACTGATGTTCATTGATAATTTAGTTAAGGTTAAGATAATTTGAAGTATTTGATAAATAATTTACTTAAGTTGCTAATATGTATAAAATATATTATATTTTTCCTTATCCTTTTCCCCTTTTTTTTTCTAGAGATGCTACTGGTTTACAATGTTGTAAATTTTAACTACTTTATTATTTATTTGAAGTGAACTGTTTGATATCTTGCAACCAAAAAAATATATAACTTTTGAATTATCCCATTTTTGCTATTCATAAATTGTTGGTAGTTGTATTTTGCAATGTTAAATTTAAATTTTCAATTACTTCAAAGGATAAGGCTCAACCTCTCCTCCAATTTTTCTAATTTTTTTTTTTAAAATAAATAATCAAATTGGAAAGGCCGAAAGGAAAATGGTTTGCACTTTCCTCTTGTACACTTTTTCTAGAAAAACTAAAACCGGAGGTTAAAGCCCTTGTTTTATTTTTTTTCTTCTAGATTAAGAACATTCCAAATTAAAAGCATATAATAAAATAATTTGAGTCTGCATAAAATAGCACACTGTGCAGATCTTAACGAAATCGACCGTCTAGATATAACACAAATGTTATTATTAATACAATACTTCTTAATTTAAGGAATATATTTTATAATATTTTTTCTTAATTAGAATTTATGTGACATGATATTATTGGATACTCTCTATTAATTAGAATGATATAACATGAAATGTTATATTAGTAGGCCTAGGACCATATTTTTATCGATCAATTAATCCAACAATAATAGCAATTTTGTTTGTTTGTATACAATATTTACACGGTATCAAAGTCAAAATAGGGTTTTTCTCGCATTATGATTTAGTCTATTTCTTTCCTCACATTATGATTATTTTTATTTCGTTTGTTTGTTTCTATACATTATTATTTTTTAGAGGAGTGTTGATTTTTATGGAATAGTTAACGGACAAATTTAAGAGCTTTTTATTTATTTTTTAAAAGTTAATTTTATGTTTTTTTTTAATTATTAGAGGATAAATACATAGTTTTACAAAAATTTAAATTTTAGAAATAATGTTGACATGGCACATAAGCATATAATTATTAATTACACCATAAAGAAATAAAGCAACGAACGGTAGTATGGTTTTCTGTTTTAATAGAAAATCGGTGGAGTTTCCACTTTTTTCAAAAAAAAAAACACCATAGAGAAATAAAGCAACGAATGGTAGTATGGTACTGATTCGTGCGTCTACGTGCCTCTCATTTTGCCAATATGCTCGTAGCATGAGAAAAAGAAAAGGTAACTAGGCCTAGGCATTAGTTTCCTACTTTCCAAAGCAAAGCATATCAAATTAATCATTAAATATAATGAAACTTGAAATCCACTTGCTTGATTTATCTAAGGAAAGTTTTACAATTATGCAAGGGCCAAGGAGATATCTAGGAATTTTTTTATCAATAGAAATTATAAAATTCAAATATACAAAAACAGAAAGAGTACTTGTATTGCAATAAATATAGTAAGATCGGAGTCAGGGACAACGATCTATCAATTTATAGATCGAGTCAATGACTCCAATCCATAATTTTATTATTATTTTTATTAAAAATTTGATCAAATGTGGCGTCTTTCTTACAAAATTCAATATAATTAATAAAAAAAATATATAATTATGGATTTGAATCATTGACTCCGATCCATAAATGAATGGATCGTTGCAAGTCACTCCAGTCTTACTATATTTGTTGCAATACATGTACTTTTTATATTTTTATATATTTGAATTTTATAATTTCTATTGATAAAAAATTTCCAGATATCTATATAGGTACAAAAAGAAAAATCTAAAAATATGGGGGACTTGTAGTTCAAGGGAGAAATAAAGTGTCCAATCTAGTCAGAGCATGTATTTATTTTTCTTGTTAATTTTATGGAATATATATTATGGAACCCTTTGTGCATGCTCTTGACTTAACCTTAGCTCTGTCTAATTTTTCCTTAATTTTTTTTTAATACAGTACCTGACATGTTTAACAAACACCTCAAAGCACTTAAGCTGGATGAATAAATTTATGAATTTGGATCAAATACATTACTTTTTAAAAAATATATAAATTTCATGCGACTAAGAGTAGTATGAAAAAAAAAAGTGTTGGTATAAACTAACAATGAGTAATGTTCTATGTGTGAAGGTTGCATTTTTAAAATTAGAATGAAAGATTCTTTTGTGAATATTGAAATTTGAAATGCAAGATTACCATCTTTTTCTCAGGAAAAAAAAAATAGCAGCATGAAAAAAATTAAATACATTCAATTTTGTTTTCTTCAGTAATAAACTAAAGTTTTTTTTTTGTCATCCGTACACTTTTTTCTTACTGTATGAAATTATATGTACAAAGTCCATTGATTTCGTAATATAATTGTTAAATGTATATCTTACATCAATTTTTCATATATTTAATATTCTCAAGAGTAAACTTTGTTTACAGGGAGATAGAAGTAGGTCTGATGGGCATCGGACCTACTTTCAGGTTCAATTAACTCTATAACTGTATAATTAGCATAAAGATTTGTGTGCACAGAAATTGAAACAAACTTGCACGGATATTAATGTACTTAGCACGGATCTTGATGCAATCGAATGGTCATTTCACCATCGAACCAAAGTAGGTCCGATGCCCATCAGACCTGCTCTAAATTCGTTTAGAGATAGGAGTAGGTCTGATGAGCATCAGACCTACTTTTAGGTTCAATTAACTCTATAACCGTACAATTAGCATAAAGATTAGTGCGCATCTGAGTCTGTTCTAAGTCTAGATGCTTAGGAGTGTTAAGTTAGGCCTCGAATAGACTAGCAACCCAGCTGAAAGGCTTGCTTTTAGAATCAACTTATTCCTCGGTGGGAAGTGGGAACCACTTTCCTTCCTAAAAAAAAAATTACATACAAAATTGTTAAAGCCCTCTCCTTTAACTACAATAAATAGGAGAGTATATTTTGTCCATAGAAAATATTAAAAAAGAAGAGAGAAAAATAAAAAGAGTATCAATAAATTTGCATAGATAGAAGAATCGGCAGAGTTTTACCGATCCAAAAATTAAGATCGGTACTAATTTCACCAATTTTAAATCATTAGTTTTTCTCTTGTTAATTTTTGTTTACAAATAAAGATGGAGTATTTTAAATTTTAGATATATTAGAAACACTATCTCTTTATATTTTAATAGTGCAAATTAAAAAAAAAAAAACTGGATTAGAATCGGTGAAAACAATACACCGATCTTTCTACTAATAAAAAAATACATATATTATTTTTATGTCTTCCTTATTTGTTATTTTTTTCCAAATAAGAAAAAAAAATCTCTAAATAAGAACCTCTTATCTTCATATCTGGACCTGATGATTATTTTACGACAATCCGATTTTTAAAAAAAAAAAAAAAAATCCTGAATTTCACTTTGCACTCGTGACATATCGGATCGGTCTCTATCTCGTACAACGAACACGCACGTCTGATACGTCGAACTCAGAAAACAATCACTTTTAATAATTGTTCGATTAAATTAAATTTGTGGACTCTAAATACGGTAAGAAGTTTTGTAGTTGTGAGTAGCGAAAGAAAAATGTGATGTGATGTGATTTGGTCACGTTTATGTCGCGACATGTCGACACGTGATTAAAATTTATTTTTATATGATATAATTAAAATAGTGGAGGATAATCATGTCACGTATAGTCACATTGTGATCACACGTGATTTATTACGTTTATTTATTGTGTTTTCAAATTTTAAGTTGGTTCAAAAAAAAAAATAACAGAATAATATTGAAAAAATTGATTACATGGCGTAATGTAATCAGGTCAATTTGCGTAACAAATGTAACATGACTATCAATATGTATAACGAAACATAATGTGACTGAGATGACGAAAGACAGTCACGTCATGTGACCGGCACATATGAAGTGATGTGCCATAACGTGACGTGATTGATAACATCGATTAACATCCTGACTAATTTCCTTCTCGTAAATTTCCCTTACATATTTGTCCGATGAAACTTTTGTACTGTACTATTTTACAGTATATTGATGCATAGTCTGAAATTACCGAAATTTTTATTAATAAGAAAATAAATAAAAAAATATCGGTTTGGGGAAGGTTTTGCGGAGAATTTGAAAAGTAGAAAAAACATGATTGTTGAGAGGACGTTATAGACCACAACGGCCTGATTAGCGAAATTAGATTACCGCTAATTAACACGCTAAAAAGAAAAGTCTGGCCGTTTTTTCGACCATACTAATATAAAACTGAATTAAAAAAAAACACTTTAGCTGGCCGTTATCGTCTATGACGGCCAACTACAGTATTTTTTTAGTTAATTAGCAAATATACAATCAGATTAACTGGCCGTTATGGTTTATAACGTCTAGCTACAGTATCCTGGACGTTATAAACTATAACTATAACATTCTTTTTAAATTTTGAAATTTACCGAAATCATTTCCCATTGTTACTATTTTTATTTTATATTTCCTATTAATAAAAAAATCGGCTGAAATTAAATACAATAAAAAAAAGTTTGTGGTTAAGAGAATATGAGAATCAGAACCTAATCTAGACCTCTTTCTTCTGTACTTTGATATGCTTATGTCTTATTTCCAAGAAAAGTTGGATTGATATTCAAATTTGACCCGTTGTGCCATATCACGAGTCTCACGCCTCCTGACTTGTTCCAAAAGAATAACGAAGAAATATATATATATAGACACACACATACACAGCTGAACTATGGTGCTCCATGAAGTAAGTTTTTATTTCGTAGCACTATATTTTTATTTTAAAAATTCAAAGAACCAATCCGAACAGCTCAACATGTTCTTCATATTGAAATGTGTTTCGAGACTAAATTTCACATTTTTTTGAATTTATTTATTAATAACCCACTTTAAAAATCACTGATCCAATGGCTCATAATTTTTTGTTATTTTTTACTGTTCACAGTGGGTCATTGATATTCAAAGTGGCTTAATAAATAGTTAAAAAATGTAAAATTTGGTCTCCAAGTACATTTCAATATGGAGAATATGTTGAGCGGTTTGAATCGGCTATTTAAACTTTGAAAATAAAAATATAGTGTACACTACAAACGTGTTTTACTACATGAAACACCCTAGTCAACACCCCCCCCCCCCCCCCCCCCCCCCCCCCCCCCCCCCCCCCCCGCTCTCTCTCTCTCTCTATATATATTGCATATTCATTGAAGCAAAATATATTACGTCTCACCATGCTGCTTGAGATAAATTTTAGTGTGGATAATTAATTAATGGTGCATGTCTCCCAACAACTCATCGAAACTCGAAAGGGAGAAAGAAAAAAAAAAATACCCCCAAAAGTTCCGCTGAATTGGAAATAGAGAAAAGGAAAACAAATTCATGCAGCCCTTAATCAGATAAAAGGTCGCATACTCGCATATAATGAAGAAGAGAAAGCGGCCTTGAAAATTGAGGATATCTTTATAATTTGGAAGAATTTTATGGATATCCCTCAATAACTTCAAAATTACATATTTGTACTTCTAAAATTCATAATGTCATATTTACCCTAATAAATTTCAAAAACTCACCGCTTTACCAAAATTTTTAACTATTCAATAAAAACTTTAAATTTATAAAGTATTCATTGGCTCTTTATTAAAAAATAAAAAACGTAACATATTTAAAAGAAATATTTTGTGTTCTAATTGATCGGTTTTGAGATAAAATGATTCATTTTCATACTCGTGACACACACACAATCATATTTCTGAATATCGTTGTGTATGCATCACAAATAGATAAATGAACCATTTGTTTTCGAAAACCGATCAGTTAGAAGACGAAACATTTCTCTTACGTAAAATACATTTTTTTTAATAAATAATAATATGGGTACTTTATAAATTTAAAAGAGTGTTAATGAAAAAAGGGTCAATAAATTGGGTAATGATATTATTAATTTTAGGGGGAAAATACGTAATTTCAAGAATTTTGAGGGGGTATCATGAAATTCCATCTTATTTTAATCACGTTCCCCAAATTAAAGTTTGTTGGGAATTGCAATATTTAACTGGTTGATTGGATTAAATTAAGGTATAAATTGACGAAAAGAAGACCAAAGAGAATTTGGCTTCCTGTTCTTTCTTTGATTAGGACTTTTTATAATCAAACAAAATAGTTTGAGACTTTGTGGCTCTGAGCAGTCAACTTTTGATTCCGCTGCTTTTTTCAAGAGACATGAACAGAGACGATTCGGGTCGATTTGTTTTTTGAAGAAAGTTTATAATCATATCAAGTGCAAAATTAGAGTCTGATGTACTTATCAAAGAGAAGTTGGTGAGTACTTTATAAAAAACTATCGGATTGATTTCGAACTACAAATTCAAACTGTTGAAATTCATGTAATTCGTAAGTGATATATATATATATGCAAAAAATTTAAAATTTTGAATTCATTTAGCGCATAGTTAAACGGTCCAAAATAATGAACATTTATAAGTTATTTTTAAAATTATTTTATGTATTCATTTTTCATCATTTTTTTTTACCATTTGATCATGTTTTAGAATTAGATATATACCCATCAAATACTAATCAATTAATGTTTCGAACTGATTGATGGATGATAAATTGATTTTGAACTTGCGCCAAATTTAATACGGATACATCCAATCATAGAGAACCTATCTTCGATGTCAAATTTTTAAAAGGTAAACCCAAAAAAGAAACTTTCTAAAAGGTTGAAAATGAATTTGAGCTTAGACACAACTCAGTATTTCCGTAAGGAACCAGCTGCGTTCTTGCGCGGCTGCGCCTGCGCCTACATGTTTTACGTCTAAGTCAAGATTGCTTACTAGGATCGGACGTGGCATTTTTTTTAATAATGCTGCTGTTGTTTATCCGGTAATTATGGCTACCAATTGTTGTTTATTCAGCAATTAATAGATGCATATAGTACGTTGTGATGCTAGGCATTATTTCACAGGGGCGGGCGGATCCATAATTTTTGTCGTGGAGACAAAAAAGTACCGAATCAGATTTAAATCTATTAACTAATTGAGTACTCGATAAAAAAAAAAAAAAAACAATGCTTAAATTTATACTTTCTAATGTTTTGACATGTAATTTCTAATACTCTAACTTATAATTCTAATTACCAATTAAAATTCAACAAATATATTTTAATTTTAACTCTAAATTTAATCTGAATTACAAATCAAACATCTACAGGGGTAAAAAAAATATTCTAGGGGGGGAGGCAAAGTTGGTTGGGACCAATACAAGAGTGGAACTAGAAAATATCGATAGGGGAAGCTAAAAATTAAAATGCACAAATTGTGGTTAGTGAGAATTGAACTCCAAGCTCTCCACAATCACGACATAAGCTTTTACCACTAAACTACAAGTAGACATGTGATAACTTATGAGAGGGGTTGGACTATATAAATTGTTTAAAAAAAATAAAATTCAATTAAATTTTAGTATGCATAACTAAAATTTTAAAATTATAGGTGTGCCTTAGTCAACTTTTGAATGGCTTTAGATCCACTCCTAGACAGATAGATCTCCACTAAAACTCAAAATCTAGAGAAGTTGTCTATCTGGGACCATGTGGGTCGCCCCTAGATATTTATGTATTTATGTATATTGATTTTATCATATGGTACTGATTATCATTAAATAACCTGTTATTATTTTGATAGTTATCGCACATATACACACTATTAATTAAAATATATATATATATATATATATATATATATATATATATATATATATATATATATATATATATATATATATATATATCTGTACGATTGTCCCTCCGTTACACATAATTAATATATGGCAGCATGCCGGCATATGCTGATTTGAGTGAGGCTAACATGTGCTCGGCTCGCCAAAAGAATTTTGGGAGCTTAATTTTAAAATTAATTAGATTAGCTTTAAACGGTAAATTTAAATAGTTGAAATCATTCTACTTTACGAATGATGTGTGTGTAAATTTTGAAAATTTGAAATTCTGAAATTCATTTAGTAAGTCAAATAGAAAAAATTATTAAAAAATAAATGCATTAAAATAACTTACAAACATTTGTTAATATTTTAACTGCTCGACTTTGTACTAAATAAAATTCAAAATTTACATATACGTGCATCATTCGTGAAGTAAATTAGCTTCAATAATTTAATTTCGTTGCTTGAAGATATTTCGATAGATTTCATAATTGAATTTACTAAATTTCCTTGATAATCTAGCACGCGTTAACCTCACTCTGCTGATTTACATGCATATCAATAAATGCGGTTTTGTTTTATATATTTTTTAATTTGATACTATATGTATTACTAAAATAAATAAAAATTAAAAAAAAAACCCACTTTTGTTTATTAAAAATATAACATGGACTCAGTGCGTAGCTGATTTTGTTATTCACTGATTTAATGCGGCACAACATCATGCTGAACGTGTGGATTTGATGTGGCATGGATTGGTGTGGTTGATTGTGTTTTGCATTTGCTAGGTGGCTGCATAGCTGTATATATGGTCAAATTGGTGTATCGTCCACCACAAATTTTGCATACTTGTACATACTATATAAGGGTTACAATAAACTATTTAAGATACATATTATGTTAAGATATTGTTAGAATCCGTTTAATACCATAGTTTCATTAGGGTCTTTGTAATTTTCAAAACTGTGTATAAGAAAAAGAGAGAATTGTTGGCGAGGGTGAGTCAAACTTTTAAGCTATGAAGATCAATTATATAAATTTTTCATATTGTATTTGAAATAAGCAGAGTTAAGACTTTTAAGTTATAGAGGTCAGATGTGAATAGAAATCCATCTAATAAAATTTTCTTGTTGCGAATGTGAATCAATTTTACAATACCTATAACATTTTACTTTAAAATATATATAAAGAGTAATGTCATGGTACTATGCATAGCGCATATTGGGTTGTACTATGGACTCAAATTTTCAGTTTGAAAGTTCTAACGATCAATCCGAAATGTTCAACATGGTCTTCATATGTATATGTGATTGTAAACAAATTTTTAATATTTTTAATTTTTTTTTTACTATTTTCTTAAATGGATAGAAAATAACTTGATCTAGAAATTTTGGACCATCCAAATACAATTTTTCTGCCCATCTAAATAAATAGTAAAAACCTTCTAAGTAAAATTTAATTTACAAGTACATATTCATACAGAGACCATGTTAAACAGTTCGGATCGACCATTTGAATTTTGAAAAGAAAAATATTAATCCATAGTACTGACCAATCTGCATTGTGCATAGTATCATAACCTCGCTCATATATAAAATAAGACACATGTACAAAAAGTTTGAAACTTTGAACAAATTAAAAGATTAACCCCATAACTTTCATATTTATAATCTATAATATTTTACTCTAAACTATATAGAAAATTATGCATGGTAAAAATAATAATAATAATAATAATAATAATAAATAAGATGAATTGACCGCATTCGCTTAAAATGAATTCACCCTAATGGTTGGTATATGCGTTAAAACATTCTAAATTATCTGCTTACGTCAAAATATTTTAATTTTAATTTTTTTCATTTAAAATTAAAGTGCTTTCTTATTTATCTTTATGTTTTAAATTTGAAACTTTTAAATTTAATTGATTAATTAGTTCTCTAGTAGTTGAAATACCTATTCTGCTATATATTTTTTCGAACTATAATTCTGCTATATTTTTAAATGGACATTGTTCATTTAACTTACAGTACTACGTTCCGTTACTGTATATGTCTAGCCTTAGTTAAGAAACCTAGCCATATGTCTAGGGATTAATGAGCGAGCTTGAGTGAGTTCAGGTATGCTCATGTTCGGTTCATTAGCTTAATGAGCGAATCGACTCAAGTTGAGAAGACAATACCGAGTTAACAGCTGTGCTATTGTTCGGCTCATTAAATGCTCGAGTTGACTTGTGTTTATTAAGCGTCTCATTAAGAAATTAAGCTTATTTGAATTTTGTTTTGAATAAGAAATTAATCTTATTTCAACAAAAACTGATTTATTTGGATAAGTATTCCATCTAAGAAAAATAGTGCACGTCGGTGCTTTTTTAAAGTACAAAACCAGTTCTCAATGAGCAAGTTATGAACGAGTTGGGGTATGCTCATGCTCTCATTAAATTAACGAGCGGGTTTTAGCAAATTAATAATGAACGAGTTATTAATGAGCTTTTAACAAATGAGTTATTAATGAGTCATGAATTATAAGTAATTTACTGACCCCTGTATATATATTCCTCTCTATCTCTGTTATTATTTTTAGTATTAATTACTCTTGTATCTAACAAATTGCTTACGGGTTGACATTGATTTGTACCTTATTGTGATGAAATTGAGGTTACGGAAAAAATTAACAAATTTCAATAATTATATCTTTTTATTGAATATACAATGCGATTTTAAGTACAGTTTTGCAATTATTATTTTTTATTTTAAACAAGAAACGCATTAAATCCGGGATGACGAAAGTTGCACGTGGAGATGGTGCGTCGGTGCAAGAAGTCTGCCCCTGGTGGAACGTCACTACTACACCGCCCCCTTGCATGACTTACGGATGGTTGCCTGTTGCCTGTTGCCTGTTGCCTGTTGGTTGCTTTAGGTTTAGGTTATGGCGGGGGCTAGCTCACTCTCACGTGTATAATCAGGGAAGAGATTCTTGATTTTCAGAATATATACAATATCTCTTTTACAAATTGTGATCGTCTGGTACAATTTTGGTTACAACTTACAAACAGCTAGGTTTTTAGATCTGAATCAAAATAAAATGATATGAATTACATTTTATCTTTTAAAAATAATTTATATGATCATTCAATTTTAATTGATCAATTCGTTAAAAGTATAGCCCCCCACTACGATTTTTTTTATTTTATTTTATAGGAAACTAATGCAAAGTGTGGCTCCGTTAGTTATATCGGTGACAGGGCCTTCGTTAAAAGTATAGCCCCCCACTATGATCAAATTTAAAAATAAAGAATTTCAACTATTTCAGTAATTACATTTGCAGGTGTATTAAATTCATGTAGCCAGGGTTTTCTTGTGCATATCGGCTTGAAAATATTTGAATGAATGAAGGGAGATTTTGGACTTGAGCCCCAAGTTGAACACTGCGGTTGCATGATCATTTGCTTGGCTATATTGGTAAGCTCTCAGAAGCATATTCATTTGAAACATGAAAAATTAAACTTGATTACATAATCTGGAGGCTATTGAGTGCATGCGAGGTTCATGGCAATGTTCAACTTGCTGAGAAGTTCGGTAAAAATCTACTTGACAATGACAGAGCGACTCAAGAAAAGCAATATCATCGTATAATTTGACTGGCGCTTAATATATCATAGAAAATGTCATTCTGTGATTTTTAATACTTCGTCCTGATAAGAATTTCAATAGATTTCGAAACAATGGGAGAAACAGCAAAATTTTTAGCCGCCGTTCCTAAAACATTAAATTTTTAGTTTCCAATATTGAAGTGACCGGTTTTAATCGGGAAAACATGTCAAGTCAGACGATATATCTGGTTTGAGGATGTTTATCCAATGCATGCATGCTATTTAAGCATAATTTCAATTGTTCAGAAATTAACCTTGAGTAATTGGCATGGCTTTATTCATTTTTGCCACAATGTACTGATAATTCTTAGCTAGAACTGAGAGATAATGCCACACTGCAAATAATTTCTTTCACTTCTTACCAATATTAAAAAAAAAAAAAATCCTAGTACAAAACTGCCCTAATATGCCAGTCTGCCAGGAGACAATATACTTCACAAAGTACCTAGACTAAGAAACCTAAAGGGTTCCGTATATTTGTGATGAAAATTTTCAAGTAGATTATAAGAAACATACTCTTGTTTCTTCAATGGCTAAATCGATGAGGTTTTGTAAATACAGAAGGCCAAGAGAGCTGGAATCAGAAAGCAGTAAACTGGTGCATGAATGAGGGGGTTGATCTTGTATGCCTTTACAAGAGCTATGCACTGCTGAAAGATGAAAAAAAAAAACATTGCTAATCAGTTAGGAGCAATCTGTAATTTGCTCAACAAAATTTTTACTGGTGATAATCCTATATAATGGAAAATGTCAACTCAGTCCATTTGGACCATTTCAGTATAAGTGTATAATGTGTATCCATGCAAAATCTTGCAAGGGCCTAACATGTGGCTCTACAGTGATATTTCTCACCTATCATGCATAATTGGGATATGACCAAATGAGATATTTTGAATGCCTTTTGGATTTAATTCTGTGGTCAAGAAGCAATGCAGGAGGAGCTGTCACCTTATGTTAATGGAAAGTGGCAATGATTGACAAGTCAAACAAAAACTAAAAGTAATTATAGAAGTTGAATTAAAAACTTCAAGTACCAGCAAGTGTGTCCAGAAAATAGCTATTGCCACCACAAGTAAGAACTTCCTGATCCAACGGCCACTCCAAATACGTTCCTTTTCAGCACATGCCTTTTGCTCTCTACCATAGTCATCCTCTTTCTTACCAGTAAGAGAGAGATAGAATATCCTATACACCATTCGCTCAGCAGCCAAACCAGCCATGACCAGAATTGCTGGTAAAACCACCCAAACAAGATGAGGTAATGTAATAACCATCACATCAGGAAATCCAACTCTTGCTACTTCTCTTATACCATTAAGAGTTGCCTCACTCCAACCTCGATAAGTCATGAACATAAGATTGCCATCTTCAGTAATTGCATACCCAAAAAACCAAGGCAGTAAGAGCAAATAAACCAAATAAATAAACAAAACAGACCACACTATACTCATTCTTGGAAGCTCTGTGAACAAAAAAACCAAACCACCAATCCAATATTCCCTAGAATTCTTGCCTCTTATATTATGATTCGTTAAAGAGATAGCAAGTTTCTGAACCAGGAGAAACAAAATAGCAATTGCAAAAAGAGCCCACAAAGCAGGGTAATAGATTACAGCCCACTGACAGCCCATCACAATAAACTCTGTCCAACTCCAGCTCAATTTCGAATTGAGGCCGTTTATGGAGAATGGTTTCAATGGACTAGAAATGGTGTCTCCAGTTACATCAGTAGCTTCAATTTTTAGCCAATACCGATCAGGGGAAGGATCCACAAATGATCTCCAATTCCAAGGTATGAAATACAGTTCCCCTCTACTATTCTCCTTCACTTCCATTTTTTTCATTTCCGAGTCTAAAACCAAGTCTAGTGTGCCAGAACTAGAATCATATACCTTCACTTCAACTGATGCAAGTTGATGTTTTGAAAATACCAGGGCCCTAATTGTTTCAAACTTTTTGGGGGCTTCATTGTTCTGGCATTTGAAATCATCAGCTGCTGAAATGCGTTGCATTAATCGTGAGTCCAAAGGGAAAGTTGGTAGTATGATTATATCCCTAGAACCATATCTCAAATCTACATCAACAAATGAAACATCTCCAGAATCAATTGCCAAAATTCTGACGCTTCTGCGGCTTCTCCAATCCCCCATTTCCCACTCCCAAAACTCTTTGAATTCTTTCTTTTTCTTCTGGCAGTTGTCAGTTTCATCTTTTTCGACTTGTAGAGTAGCTTCATGCATATTGAATTGGAAATATTCATTCTGAGACTTTATATGGTGGCGTTTTAAGTTTTTTCCAAATCTTCCGTGAAGATGACCGCATAGATAAGCAGATATACTATGGTTTAAGAAGACTTCTTTTAGGGTTTTCTGAGTCTCAGTTAATGCTGTGAAAGAAAGAGGGAAATGGCCGAATACAATTTTGGTTACTTGAGAGGTTTCAAATTGATTTGAATTGTCCCATTCTGAAAGGGCTCTGTCTAGGGTTTCAAGTAATTGGTCGGTCGGGTGACCAAACAGGTTGGTGGGCCCACGTAGGCCTGAAGTGGCTAGTGTTGTGTCAATTCCGACAAATAGATGCTTCCCATCTCTGGTCTGCAATTAAAACTTCTAAAAGTTATCACTTGCCAGTAGCTAGTTTAGAGAGTTTCAGTCCTTTGCCAAAGATTTGCAATGTCAGATTTTTGCAGCTGAATTAGTTAAGGTTGCTGGCTGGTACTAACTCCTAGCCAAATAGGTACTGATCTGACGTTTGTTTTTTACCCAACTTATTTTATGGTGTCTTTGTGTGTGTGTGTGTGTGTGTGTGAGGGATGAGCATTTTATTTGGCCTATTTATCTATCGGGTAGCTTAGTTATGGCTCTAATATTATGTTTGCAGGAACTGAGGTTCACATGTCATGTACAAATATATATGTGAGAAAATAAAAAGGAATACTCGCCTTTAAAGTTACACTCTGTATATCACCCTTCCTCCTTAGTCTTGAATTGATGCTGTATTTCTCATAGAAATCATTTGCATCACCCTGGTCGGGTACGCCGAAGCTATCATGGTTTCCTCTTAGATCATAGAATATTCCCTCATTAAGCCCACTGGTCAGAATCACTTCTTTTGTGATATTTTCATACTCTATCCATTCTCTCTCTTCTTGCTTCATTGTTAGCAAATCCTTACTTTTCCCATCTAATGAGAGCATAACAATTGACACAAACAGAGCAATTTTTTTGTCAAACTCACTTGATTGTTACATTCCAGAGAGAGAGAAAATAGAAAAAAATGCTGGTTGATATCAGCTGAATTTCAATTTAATATTTAATTTTATCTTTTTTTGGTGAAATGGTTAACTGAGGCTATTTGGAGTTAATATGATCCTTAAGCACTATAATATCGCCAACTTACTGGTACAAAAAAACAGTGCCAACTTACTGGTACAAAAAAAAGTACCAGTATTGCAATTCAAGGGGAAAAAATGTCAAATAATCTATTAACACTTTACATTTTGAAAGACAGATAACTCTTTTCAGAGAAAGCTCAAGGAACTAACAATTAAGTTAATTGAAAGTTCTCCAACTAAGGAAGTGAAACAAACCAGTGAGATCGCCGGTGATGAGAACAAGTGAGGGATTAATCATAGAAAGTGTGGGTCCTACATAGCGCCTGAAATCGCGAGCTCGATCCGGGTGGAAGACGCTGAAGTGAAGATCCGATAGCTGGACGACCCACACCACCGACCCGGGTCCGCCTTCCACCTCGATCGCCTCTCTTTTCCATTCGTGGTGCACTGGAGATCCGGTAGAGGGGAGAAATGTCGAGGAGAAGGAAAGGAGAAGCGAAGTGAGAATCAGGAACTTCCATTTTTGCGCGCTCATGGTAAGAGGGGTCGACGAATGAACAAAATGGCAGGAGTTGAGTCGATGCACGGAGTATGCTCAAACTCACGAATCGATGTTATTTTTGTGCTTGGCAAATTCCGTCTGTTACTTTCTGTGCTGTTGCTTAATTTCTGTTTTACTTTTACAAAGAAAAAGTTGAAAAACGTGGATTAACTTAACTCATAATTAATCTGTCAGTAACACTCACTATTAACTTAAGTATTAAATTAAACTTTTGGATCATATGTAAAATATGTAGAGTAAGATGAAACAAGCAATTTAAGTCATGAATTAAACTATCAAAATTGATATAAAATATGTGAAGTGGAGTTGAATGGAGCAAGTAATTTAATAAAACGGGGTGTGACATCTTTTAATCTATTAATTCATTTGATGTGTATCGTATTTGAAAAGACAAGTGTGAATAAAATTATCTTTTTGTTAGCTTACCATATATAAATATAATTTTATTTTATTATCGTAATAGATAAGAATACTAGTAAATTTTATTTCTTATCTTTTTTCTATAAGATGATTTTTAGAAATAAAATTATATATATGTAATGTGATTAAATTTTCAAAGTCTAAACAGTTAATTCAAACCATTCAACATTCGATCTATAATAAAATGTGATTGGAGATCAAGTTATATATTTTTTAATTTTTTTTACTATTTATTAAATCAATTTTAAAATTGTTATTTTCAATAATCTAGAAACTTTTTACTGTTTATTAAAATCAGCGATTTTAAAACTGGCTTTAGTAAAAAAAAATGTAAATTTAGTCTCCAAGCATATTTTAATATAGATATCACATCTAACAGTTTGAATCGACCATTGAACTTTAAAAATAAAAAAATCAATTAGTTACACCATGACTACCGAACAAACATTTTGATATTAACTAACCCCTCTTTCTCTATCTGTATGTATATGTATATATACACACATATGAGACCGGTTAAGACTTAATACATTTCAGGAAGTACTTCAACACCATATGTTAATAAGTTATTTTTGCATTTTCAAGTTTTGATGTCAGAAGAGTTGGAATTAGTTAATTACAATTCTTGTAATATTCTTTGAAGACACTCTTGTTGTTGTAAATACGTCTATAAATTTAATTCTCGTAGTCACTATCAAGCTTTGAAAAAAATGTTAACTTCGGTTTTATGTTTTTGACGAACGAATTTCGAGTTTATTATTAAACACAAAAGTCATCTTCAAATTACAGCTTCATTGGGGTTGAGCCATTTATGGTTTAGGGTGGAATTGCTTTCATCGCCAGCATTTTGTTATCAACTACGCAATTTTTAATGCACATGCAAAAATTTGATACATTAAAAACAAGGACTGCGAACTTTATAAGAAATTAAGAATCCAATAGTCATATTAAAGATTTAATCTTAAATAACTTTTTTAAGCATTAATCTTATATAAATTTGCGTTTTTAAGAATTGACATTCGTATATAAAGATTTGAACGTGGTTAATGTTAAGTGAGAATTCTATATAACTTTTGTCTTACCAAGGGTGAACTTTATATAAACTTAAGAGTACAACTAGGGTGTTCCTAAGTTCGCCAACTTTTTTTGTGAACCCAACTCTAAAACCTATCAATTTGACTTCAAACAACGAATCTAAATTGTTGAAATTCTTTACCTAATGAGTGATACTACATGTGAAAAAATATTAAGTTTCGAATTAATTTAGTATAAAGTCAAAATGATCAAAATTAGAAGATTTATAAATTAATTTTAATACATTCATTTTTGAACGTCTTTTGACCACTTGACTCTATACATATTTAATTTAAAATTTTAAAATTTTTGCATATAAACACATCAATCGTACGGTAGAAAGATTTAGATTTAAACAGTTTGGATTCGTCGTTTGAAATCAATCCGATAAGTTTTAGAGTTGAGTTCACAAAGGAGCTTGCTGAACTTAGGAACACCCAAGTTCTACTCAAAACTTATAGAGAGTTTGCTACTGTATTGATCACATATCGTGTGCATCTATTAGAAAACAAATCTATCAAATCCCATTTTGAAAAAAAAAAAAAAAAAAAAGCTTCCAGAGTACCAACGCAGAATTTTAAGCAGGAAGTTGTGAACACAAAAAACTGAAATTACTTATACACGATATCACCGAGTTAAAATTTAGCTTTCAGAGATGCTAACCTTTAAGAAAAAACAAGTACTTCATAAGTTCCTACGAAACAAGATGACAAAACAAACATCAGTATATTAAAAGAAAACCGATTACCCACCGGCAGAATCTTGCCTAAATCATAGTTCGAAGGTTTATTATTATAGTTTCTCATGAAATGACAGACAGAATTGCAGAACGAGCACAGGTAAAAAGTGGGGCGAAAACGAATTATGGTATGTCCCAAGGCTTTGCCTCAGGGATGGCAACCACCATGTTCTGATGCTCATGCGCTAGAACAACCTGGCACCCCAGCCGAGCGTGCTTGTTCAACACCCGATTGCGAGACGCACGCGTCAGCACGTACCTGTTTACATGTCACAACTGTCGTTCAAAGCAGAGTTAATATTAAAGTAGGAATCTGCCTCTATGCCATCGGTAACATTTCACCCTAAGTGTCACTGGCCTCTATAACCTATCAAATAGGTTAAAACCAATGCATTTGCATGCCAAAATTTATAAATTTTCGATGGCATTTAGTATAAAAGTCAATCGGTTAAAAAATGATGAAAAATGAATGCATTAAAATTAACTTAAAAACATTCTTCTTTTTTTACTGCTTGACTTCATACTAAATGAATTCGAAAATTTGTAAATTTCGCATGTAAACGCATCACTTGTGAAGTAGATTGGTTCGAACGGTTTGGATTCGTCGTTTGAAGCCTATTAGATAGGTTTTGGAGCCGGTGGCACTTAGGCTGCAATGCTACAGATGGCAAAGCAACCAGACTCTTAAAATAG
This sequence comes from Carex arenaria, assembly GCA_964058825.1. Lineage (NCBI taxonomy): Eukaryota > Viridiplantae > Streptophyta > Magnoliopsida > Poales > Cyperaceae > Carex > Carex arenaria. The sequence goes on from CAXKVW010000425.1 coordinate 82,617, forward strand.
TGCTCATTTTGCATGTGCACCTGACTGTTTTACAATTTTAATTCTACCATATGTACAATGTAGTGTCTCGTATGAATGAGATACAACATTGCAACTGACACATCTATCAAAACACCAGATAATCACAACTCAGAATTAAAGGAATAGTACAGATAACAGTCAACATCATCCCACATGTTTTGCAAGTGACAGAGAACCAAAGTCCCAATTAAAGTCAATTGTAATTTTAACCCAAACAGACAAGGCCGGGGGACGGGGCCTTGGTAAATTGCTTAAAACGGAATTACTAGAAGGTAAAATGATTAAATGCAAAAGTAATCAACCCCCAACTCATGCTAACTAACTACAACTCTGATACTAAGTAAAAAGGTGACAAACCACACCAAATAAAACTTCGGCTGGAATTATAACTCATCAAAGCAAAGGAGTAAGATTAAAAAAAATGATCCAAACGGTGAACTGTTATGTAAAGCCCGAGAATTGGTATTACAGATATAAAATAAAGAAACAAAGAAAGATTAGGAGAAGAATAATTTGCTAAGTTTTCTAAACATTTAGTTAACTCGTGCCAAGATGTATCCCATTGGTAATAGGATGCAATGTCAGCAGCAGTATGTGGTTAAAACCAAACCATCCAGAATCAAAGGTTTTGAAATTGAGATTAGTTAAGCAAAATACATAAAAAGGCATGTAGTTCCAAATTGAATCTTTCTTCATTTTGAATTTATTTTTGACTTTTGAAGTACAGGATAAATTGACATGAACAACATAAAGGGTTATCTACAAGCTATAGCTTCTTCCATGTCAGGCATCAGCACCAGAATAAAAGACCAAATGGACCAAGCAACCCACTAGAAAATCAATAACAAAGATTGGAACATATTGGACTCGATTTGGTATAAAGCTTAAGAGTGATACAGTACAGTATGGTAAAGCATCCAGTGGTACAGCCCTGAATCTAACAGCTTAAAAAGGTAACATGGTTTTCCAAAGCAACAGACCTCAACATATAGATTACCACTTGTAACCACCTAAGAGTCTAAGAGCTTTTTCAATTACTTATATTATAAATCAACAATACCTCTCTTCATAGCTGGGTTCAGGCATCTTCTCAAGCCACTCCTGAGCAATGTGCACCTCGCACTCAGCCGAGCAGGCGTCGATCTCCTCCAAGCGGTGCGAGGCGGGGTCGATCAGACCAGCGTTTGCCAGAGCTCGGAGCAGTGTCTGACCAGTTAGCCCCACCACCTCGCGCTTGTTCCCGTCAAAGTCGATGGCGAAGAGGCGCACGATCCGATCAGAGACTTTGGCGGAGTGCGACGCGGCGGCGGAGACGGAGGAGGTGGGTCTAAAGAGCTGGTGCTTGGATAGGAGCGAGATAGGGGCGCCGATCCGGCGCAGAGAGGCCAGTGCCATTTGATTGTGGGTTTCAAATTTCAATGGGAGAATTCGGATCGGTGCCGGTAGAGAGAGAGAATGTTGAGGTGTGGGGGAAGAGGTAATGCAGTAGGACGAGTAAATATTTTAACACAGCAGTTTTGGCTTCATGTAGCGCACGAATCATATGCAGCTCTGTTTTGATTCTATAGTCCTTGTACTGCATAAAGCCAAAAACAATCTGTAAAAATCTTTACCCCAGGACTCTTGAGAATATTGGGCTTCGGTGAAACCAGGCTTTGCTTAGACTTTATGGGCTTTATTCTCTTAGGCTACTTGCTAAAAAAGAAAATTTTATTCGTTTATTTTCTTAGGCTTTTCTGAAAGCTGATCCGACAAACTATCAGAATTTGTTGGATAAACAATCCAAGTTCCAACAAAAGTTTTTATGTTCGAGCCAGTTAATTTCGTTAACTTTCAGGCAACGACTGACTATAATTCCCTCAAAAAAAAAAAAAAAAAAACGATTGACTATAAAACCAAAAACTAGGCACATTATTGTTGTAAACATTGCAATCCCACAAAACATGAAAATTGGCATTTCTTGCAACATAGCGCTCTCTACTGAGCGTGACCTCACTTGAGACACTTGCGGAATTATTTTTTATTTTTTGAAAAATAGAAGAATTCAAATATTTTTGTATTTACATAGAAATGAGTTTTGAACTGGTATCAATAACTCACATTGAAAGTGAGTTTTGAACTGGTATCAATAACTCATATTCAAATATTTTTGTATTTACATAGAAGTGAGTTTAGAAAATATTATAATTTATTTTTTTATTGAAATGTTAGAAATATTTTATATATTTCTTCAAAAAAGATGTAATACTATATAATTTGATTTATTAGAAAGAGTGCAACAAATAACTAGGATCAATATTTTTCAAAAAGGATTTTCCGTGGCTGCAAAAAAAATTAAAATATTTCTTTGTGTATTATTGGAAAAAATAAAAATATTTTGAATCTGACTTATTAATTCCGGTTCAAAAGTCACTTCTAGATAAATACATAAAATATTGTGGTCCTTCTAGTACATTTAATTTTTAAGATTTTGTATCTATTTTGGAAAAAAAAATTTAATCTGACAAAATTGGCTTACATTTAATTTTTAAGATTTTGTATCTATTTTGGAAAAAAAAAATTAATAAATGATTACATTGACAATTTTGTCAGATTAAATTTTATTTTTTTCAAAAATAGAAAGACCACAATATTTTCTGTATTTACCTAGATGTGACTTTTGAACCGGGATTAATAACTCAGATTCAAAGCGTTTTTATGTTTTTCCAATAACATACAAATAAATATTTTAATTTTTCTTACAGCTACAAAAAATCCGACCTGAAAAATATTAATCTGGATTATTTGTTGCAGCTTTCTAATAAATCAAATTATATATTATTACATCTATTTTTGAACAAATATATATAGTATTTCTAATATTTCAACAAAATAAATAAATAAATTATAACTTTTTTCAAAAAAAAATTTAAGAACTGGATAATAATTGATCGAATATTTTTATAAATATCCAACTTCTATAGACATATTTAACAATTTCTATTTAATTTTGAATATAAATAAAAAACCACGGCTGAGGAGCTAACGAGCGGCAAATTATGCAAGCGTTCGTAGGGTGCGGATCCTCTGAGATATCTCAATTTTTGCGTGACCGATGTGTCCAGTGCCTATTCGGGGAAATGTAGGAGGCCATTATTATTTGGCTTTGAGATTCGTGTAGAACTTATTTGAACGATTGAGATATTCCAAAAAGTCACGCAAAGTTTGAGATATCTCAGAGGATACGAATTCAGCGTTCGTAGAGACCCATGAAAGATAAATGAGCGTAATTCTGAACCAGTCTCCTCCGCGGTAACTCGTTGTGCATGTTACCTCACAATAGGACGAGATGAGATGCTACCAAGATTTTCATTAGACTAGGTGCACCAAAATTTATCACATTGGTTTGGATGAATTCTTAATTAAAAACAAAATTTATCACTAGGTGATAAATTTTGGATGAATTCTTAATTAAAAACAAAACCAAGCAGGTAAAACTTACCTACATTAAATGCTATTAAATAATAGGAGCCTGACAATTATCCTTCAAATAAATTTTTAAGCGTGTTCTTCAAATATTCAATGTCTAATTTTCATTTTCAGTACTCATATTCAAGTTTTTATAGTTTTGTTTATAACCTTTTATAATACTACTCGCAAACATTTAAACATCTATCTGCAAGTATTTAAATTCTAAATCTGAGTAATTTTAACTCGTAATTACTTGTGTTTGCAAGCCAAAAAATGAAAGATTCCTTTCACCTACTTCTTTTTTTATCTAATTATTCTCGTCCATTTTCTCGACAATCCATGATGAATTGTGTGAATCTAACAATACAAACGTTTTCTACTCGATTTCTCTTTCAAATGAGATCCTTGAAGAAATACTTTTGAGTTTTTTTCAAGTCACTGCTTTTATTTATTCTTAAGTAAAGCATCGTGAGCACTTTAAATTCTCAAGCTTTTAAATCTTAGTCTACAACCTTTTAAACCTGACATGAAACTATTTAAAAAAATATTTGACACAACTACTTTAAATGCTTTACACAACTACTATAAACTGTTGTAGACAGAGGTTTAAACGCTTGAACATAGTAGTCTAAATGATAGATATCAGAGATTTAAATAGTTGTAGACTGAGGTTTAAAAACTTGAAATTTTAAAGTGCTCATGGGATTTACTTAAAAAAATGACTTGAAAATAACTCAAAAATATATCTTCATTTATCTCATTTGAAAGAGAAAATCGAGTAGAAAACATTCGTATATTTAGATTCATAAAATTCATCACGGAAAGTCAGAAAAATGGATGAGAATGATCGGAGGAAAAATAAAAAAATAGTGAGAGAAATGAATCTTTCATTTTTGGGGTTGAAGACAAAAATAGTTCGGAGTTAAAAGTACACGGATTTAGAATTTAAATGCTTGCATATAGAGATTTAAATGTCCGCGAGTAGCATTGTAAAATGTTATAAACAAAACTTTAAAAGCTTTAATATGAGGGCTGAAAATAAAAATTAGACAAAATTAGAAGGTTTTTTTTTTATATTAAACTAGTTGGCGGTGCACTCAGGTATGATGGCCTGAGGGGCCATAATATTTCTCTAAATAATATACTAACAACAAAACTTTATAATAAATATTATATACTTTTGAATCTTTTAGTGTATTTGTAAAAGAAAATAATATCCTCATGAAACAAAATAAGTACTGTTAATTAGTGAAAACATTAGCTCTTCAAAGAAATATTATTCCAATAAGTAGTTTAAAGAAATGATATCTCATCTCAAAAGTGTAGCTAATATTTTAATAACGATTTTTCTAATATGAACTAATGAACAAACCAATATGTAGTAAAACATTTTTTTTTTAACATGCTTTGCCAACTTTTCCCTCTAATTAGGATTTAGGACCAAGACATCCGTCATTTTTATTCATGCCCAAATTTGTATAAATTTCGCCAACTCTGCCCACCAAACTCGGATTCTATCAAAAATACCCAAACCGACTATTAAATAGTCGGTTCCTAATAAAAATTAGGAACCGACTATTTAACCGCCGGTTTCTGTGAAAAAATAATTTTTTTTATATTTTTTAAAATCTGGACGGTCGATGTATAGTTTTTGAGTAATTTGTAAATATCAAATTCGCTCTGAATAATTCAAATATAATTTTGATGTATATGTTACGCATCATTTGAAATTCTCATTTTTAAGACGATTAATTAACAAAATTTGTTGATTGATTTATTACAATTTGATATTTTTCAACTAAATTTATTATGATTTTAACGAGAAATTTATATTTTTGACATTTATAAGTATGATATAGTCATGACATAAGAGAAAGACGATATGTAAACATAGAGTAGGAAATATAAATAAATAAACAGAGATAATACAACCATAAAATGACAAACATAACAGATCCAAATATAAATCCTACGGAACAATAAAGTAAAAACTATCATCATCTAAACGGAGAAGGGGAGTATCGCTCGGCTGCCTATCCTCTATTATACCTGTCGGGCAGCCTCGCCCAGACCGCATCACATGCAACACCAGTAGCGGCATCTGCCTCTCTCCTGATACGTGATGCGGTCTCCCACGGATCATCATCCCCCATAGTAGTAGCTGGCGGGAGCGGGGGTGTAGAGAAGATAGCATACCTCGCGAGAAGCCATGGATACCCGATGCTCGCGGTGGGGTATCCACAAGAGAGGGCTGAAGTACTCGGTACTGGTGGTGTCAATCGACGGCTCAACCTGCTGTGCATGTCTGGGCCGACCTCTACCTCTACCTCCAGCCATCCTAATTTCATAAATTATGGTCAGTTAAATTAATTTATGATCAAATTGCGCTTGAGTTGCGCTAAACTAACACTAAATTGTGCTAAAATGCACTTAAATACTTTTAAACGCGCTTAAATTACAAAAAAAACGTGTTTAAATGCGCTTAAACTGTGTAAAAACGTGTTAAAACATGCTAAAATACGTTAATATACTAATTTGTGATAATTATATTATTTTATGCAATTTTTTTACAAAATATGCTAAGTTATACAACTGTACTAAATTATACAAAATTATACAAAATTTTACCAAGTTATATAACTATACTAAATTATACCATACCTTATGCTAATTATACTATTTTATGCAAATTATGTTCAAATTATGCTAAATTATATAACTATACTAAATTATACAAAATTATACCAAGTTAGATAACTATACTAAATTATACCCTAATTTATAACAAACCATAGCAATTTTATAACCATTTTGACCTAATCACAATAAATTACGATTACTTAACACTAATCACAATTAATTAGTACTAAACAAAATTACATAATGGTAAACCAAATTAATTTTTTTTGGAACATTCTTAATGAATTGGATCAATTTTATAACCATTTTGGCCTAATAACAATTAATTAGTACTAAACAAAATTATATAATGGTAAACCAAATTAAAAAAATTTGGAACATTTCTAATGAATCAGATCAATTTTATAACCATTTTGGCCTAATCACAATTAATTACGATTACTTAACACTAATCACAATTACATATTGCTAAAAATAAATTAAATAAATTTTAACCATTTCTAACAAACAATAGCAATTTATAACAATTTTTGGCCTACTTAATAATATAAAATAAAATATAGGGACTTACTTGCAAAAACAGAAAGAGCAGGAGAAATCTGAGAGAAAGAGAGAATGTGAGGAGAGATAGTGTGAAATTTGATGAAATGAATTGTGAGGAAATTTCGGAACAATGCATCCTTATAAATAACCGAATTTTCAGAGGAAATCGACTATTAAATAGTCAGTTTAGGCATTTTTGATAGAATCCGAGTTTGATGAGCAGAGTTGGCGAAATTTATACAAATTTGGGCATGAATAAAAATGACGGCCAAGACATGCCTTATGGAGCTACATTTTTATAAAAAAGAAAAGAAAATGATTTTCAACAAGACTCAAAGGAAATAAAATAAAATGATCAAAGTGGATTAAATACATACATTATAAAATTTATATTGTTTTTATTCTAATATTCAAAATTGTAAACATGACGTTGAATTATTTTATTATCCTATAATTATAGCTTTTGTATTCGGAAGATTGAAGAGAACATAAAAATGCCATCATTTAAAATTTGACTTTTATTTTTTTGGAATAGGACAATAATAAAATCTTTTTAAAAAATAGAAGGAATATATATATATATATATATATATAGAGTCCGGCTAATGTGCTTTCGGTAGCATATGGACCGAAGTGCTACCGGTCCAAATTTTGAAATTTCAAAATCTAAAAAGTCGATCTGAACAGTTAGATGTGTTCTCTATATTAAAATGTGCTTGGAGACCAAATTTTACATTTTTTGGAATTTTTTTACTATTTATTAAGCTACTTTGAAAATCGCTGATCCAACGGTGGCTTGATCCAACGGTGAAACTGTTGGATCAGCGATTTTCAAAGTGGCTTAATAAATAGTAAAAAAATTCCAAAAAATGAAAAATTTGGTCTCTAAGCACATTTTAATATAGAGAACACATCTAACGGTTCAGATAGACTTTTTGGATTTTGAAATTTCAAATTTTAACCGGTAGTACTTCGGGCCATATGCTACTGAAAGCACATTAGCTGGACTATATATCTCTCTCTCTCTCTCTATATATATATATATATATGTGCTAATAGTATTGTTTTAGTAGCATGCTTTCGATATTAGTATTTTGTTCCATTTTCATTTAACCAATTTTAAATTGCAATATATGCACCATAATAAGGATGAGTTAATTTTACAAAAAAAATCATTTTTGCCTTAAGGAGCGAGGTGGACTTAGTTTGGGGAATGAAAGGGAAAAAAAAAATCATAATTCCTCTTTTTTTGGATTCGACGAAAATAAAATAAACTAATATAAAAATACAAGTCTATATTAATCTACCAAGAGATAATGCGCTTATTTTTTTTCTCTCTAATTTCAGAATTCCAATTACATAGGTAAGAGAAAAATGGACCACGACGGGTTACACCTAGAGCAGCCAATAAATAAACCCTGAGGCGCGAAGGTAACCGACCGGTGACCTCTCTGACTCTCTCTCCCTTTCTCGTTTACTGAGATAAACGCCTGAACTCGGCGCAGAAGTTAAATCAAAGAAGGCAACATATAAAAAAGAAAATTAGAAATCATAGATGGGACCCTGAGATCAGTGTCTGTAGGGGTCTTCTTTGGAAACATTCGGAGAGTAGGAAAGAGGAATCTATATTACAAGGACCCTACCTTCCTGTCCTTCCTGAATCGTGCCAGTTGTGGGACCTCTGGTAAATAATATTGAAGGCTTAAACCCTATTAACTCATTTCCATCAACTAAAAAAACAGAAAGCTTCCACCACCGTCTCCATCTCGCTCCTCTCGCCTCAGACAAGTTCTTGGATAACTCCGGCGCTTGAGCGGTTAGAGGTTGTCAAGGTGCGTGCGTATGCGAGTCGTTGGGTAATTATGCAATTGAGAGCGAGAGTTAGCGGTTTATGATATTTTCGTTCTTTTGTTTGGTTAAAGAGAGATCGATTTCACAATCTAAGCCTAGATTGATATCTTCTTTTCTGTTATATTATTTATTTTGCAATGGAGTATGATAGGCCGTAGGATTTAATTTGTCTTGGTCTAGCAATTGTTGATATTATTTGTTTGTATATTTCTTTTACACATTGGGGAATGAAGTAGTACAATGCACTCTCAATTTTGAAGGACAGTTCTATAAATAGAACTTTCCCTATTATATTGGATCCTATTTATGTCTTATAGAAGTTGTGATATACTATTTTTTTCCTTTTAGTTTGCCTATATTTCTGGCCATATTTTGATAGTCGTTCCTATATAAAGCATCTCGCTAATTTATTCTCTTAGGTCATTAATTTTTTTTCTCACCATTGAACTCCCAATTTTTCAGCAGCTCCTTTTAATTTTCACATAATATATACAAGGATGGAGATAACTAGTAGAGGAAACAGCCTGAAGCAGCAACTGGCTGACGCTCTTGCTTTTACCGAGGTGATAATTACACAGCACTCACCTTTTAAAATTTATTCATTAAGAAGTAACCCCTCTTTCCAAACCAGTTGCTGAAAGAATTCTCCTATAATCAGGTTCCTCTACCTGAGATGAAGAAGAGAGATTTCATCTCCAGCCATGACTCTGGCCAGGGTTTGAATTTAGCAGAGGATTTGTTGTCTGGGGCCTCGTTCAGTGAGTTTTTTCACCTGGGCCTAGGTATCATCATATAGCCCTACTTGGTTTTAGCTTAAAGCTTTTAATTTGGCTCCCTTTTTCTTTTTCTGTCTGGTAGGAATCCCTTCACGTCCTCGATCAAAGCCATCATCAAATCCCGAGAGAAGAGTTAACAGCAATCAGATTCCACCGATTACACCAAGTAAAAACGAAAGCCAAGTTAACATAGATCCGATTCCACCGATTACACCAAGTAAAAACGAAAGCCAAGTTGACATAGATCCGATTCCACCTATTACACCAAGTAAAAACGAAAGCCAAGTTGCAAATTCCGAAAATAATGATCAAGAAACCAACTCAGCTCAGAAAAAACAAAAGAGAAAGAAATACAAACCAAAGGTGGTAGATGATGGGGCAAGCGGTAAAAAAACAACAAAATCAAAACCAGGAAATTCACAATCCCTCACTCCAGACTTGAAACACACAAATGCTAAAACTCCAACAACTCTTGACCCGAAACATGAGGGCCCGATGGCCCCAATTACACCTGAGCAGAAACCGACAAATCATGAGGCCCCCATTGAATATGACACGAAGCCCGTAACCCCTGAAGCCCCAGTTTCATGTGAACCTAAATTGACAAATCAAGAGGCCTCGGTTGCAGAGCCGGAGAGTAGAAGGTTTCCCAATGAAGATGACTCAAAGCCTGAAAAGTTAGGAGGCCCAGATACACCTGACCCAAAATCAGTCCTAAAACCCTTAAATTCGCCTGGATTGACGCCATCTTTTGTGAGGAAAAAAAGACGCCCTCGTTTTAATAAGAAGAAGAGCACCACTGCTGCAGAGCAAATATTAGAGAAAACTGTGAGAAGGCAACTGCACTTTGGTGTCGAGGATAACACAGAGCTAGTCAGTTCTGAAGAGGTCATCACTGGTACCAATCCAAACCTGAACAAAACTAGCAATTTGGATGATGCCATTGAGCAACTAAAACCACTACAAGAGGGATTAAACTCTCATCCAGAGGCTGAGAACGAACCAGTCGCTCAAGAAGAGAACACCTCCTTGACAACTCAAAGCCCAGAGAATTCTATTGGCATTACTAGTTTGGATTGCCACAATGTGGTCAAGCCAGTACCATTAGTAGCAGATGGGTTGAACTTCAATCTAGGGGATAAGACTGAAGCAGTTATGCATGGAGAGATGCATGCTGGTATGGATTCAAGGCTAAATCAAGGTGAGACAGAAAAAGTCAATGACACGCTGGAGGAAATTGACCGGGCAGGTTTGAAGGATTACTTAATCCATCTAGCAACACAGCGTCTCAGAGGTAGAGGTGTTAAACGGGGAAGGGCAAAACAGTCACCCAAATTAAATTTCAATGACATGCTGGAGGAAATTGTGTTGAAAATGACACAAATGAAGTTGTATGAGAATGCTATTATACCTTATCAGGAAAAGAGGGAGAAGTATAGAGGAATAGTAGCATTAGATGAAGATTCTTTGATTGAGTGGAATCGTTTGATGGGTGAAGATAACGGTGGCTCCAACTCAGCTGCAGGGCTAAATCCAGAAAGAGAAGAGAAATGGAGGACGGAAAGGGATAATTTTAGAAATCTGGCGGAATGGTTCATTGCCAAAATGAAGCTCATTCAAGGTTCTTTTTTCTATTTAGAACCATTTGTTTTCTTTCTGTGCACATGATCAGTCAATGCTGATAGGCCAGGTTAATTTTTTTTTCTTCCATTGCTTTTCATTGTTATTGCCTTTACTTGTTCAGTCTTTTTGTGTACAGCATAGTATCCTTCAGCTTTGGAAGAAAATAACAATATCGTTTTGGTACCTTTTTTTTAGGAGTTGAACTATTGAAAACAAGGCAACTTTTTAGGGATAAATGACCAAATAGCCCCTGAAGAATTCATTTTTACTGGACTCTTTTATTTTTTTTTGAAAAAAGGCTTTTGGATCCCATATATTAATCTAGTAAGCAGTAAATGTAGGTCCTGTGTGCTGAAAGATATTAGTGCCACTCGAACTTTTAATTATTTTGGCCCTATCTCAGTTTTTCATATATCACCCCTGCATAAAAATTTACAGTCACTGCTTGTGTTACAGGGAATAGATGTTTTTCGGAGTGGAAAGGATCGGTGGTGGACTCTGTTGTTGGAGCCTTTCTTACTCAAAATGTTAGCGATCAACTTTCAAGGTAAAATTCTAACTATTTTTAACCATTTGTAGTGCACCGAGCTCATATGGTATCAACTTTGTCATAGATATTAATAGCTTTTATTATGGATTCTCATCCTAGAATAGATGTCATTTCTTTCCTACAAACCCAATTAAATGCCAAATATATGCATGGAAATGAGGTTGAAATATACTTATACCCAGTTATGAGTTCAGGCACCACTTGGTCAATGTTTTTGCCTTTTATGTTAACTAATGGAGTCTAGCAAATTGTTCATTGTTTATTTTGATTTAAAGCTCTGCCTTCATTTCACTATGTGCGCGCTTTCCTCGACAGCAAGATGGGGATGTAACTTGGCCAGACAAGAAGTTTTCAGGTAAGTTGGATTAGGTGAATAGTGAACTATTAAACTACCACAAATTCCATAGGATGTATCAACTACCAGGTTAGGTCCACTAGTGCTTAGTACTAAGAGGCATCATATCAGAACCATTCAGGTTCAAACTGGATTCCAATTTTAATCATTTTAGTACAGATAATGACTTTCATTTTTTTTTCAGTATGTTTGTTTTTCATAATCATTACCAAAGTCATTGTCACTGTTATTAATTCATTATCATTATCATCATTGTCATTATAATTATGATTTTATTGTTGTTGTTTATTATTTTTTTTTCTTAGTGGGAAAGTAAGTATTTGGTATATTGTACTATTAAGTGAGATGGTATTGTACTGTCTTGCTTAGTATTTGTTTCATTCTTTCATCTCTCAATTTGGACTCTGCAGATTTTGAGGAGACAAAATCGTTTCTAATCGACGGGCTAGCCTCTGCTGCTGATATTGCTGATCCCCACATCGAGGGTACACCCCAAAAGGTACCAAAAGGTAAAACACCTCAAGAATTTACAAAAGAAGGAAGTGGGTCCCCCAAAGTGAAGAAAGCTAATGTACCAAAGAAGAAGGGTCATAAGGTTGGGCAAGAGGACATTGACTGGGATGGCCTCAGAAAAAAATTATCTTGCCACGGGCATACAAGAGAAGAGAGGAGTGTGAAAGTAGAACATGCGGCTGATTGGGATGCTGTCAGACATTCTGACAGAAGTGAGGTTGCCAAGGCCATCCATGGTCGTGGCCAGGATAATGTTTTGGCAGAACGAATTCAGGTATATTGAGATTTATTTTTTTATCTTACCTTTGCTTATTTGTTTTCCTTCAGTTGAATTTATGAGTTATTCTTCGGTTGGGTGTAATTTGTTTGCATGATAGGAACAAATTCTTTGTTTGGGAATTCTTTGGCAATCATAAATATCTGGGATTTGGTAAAAGTTTATAATTTTTTTTTTACAAAGTTGTAGTTATGCAGTTGTCCTAGCAATGCTCGATGATAACATGTGAGAATCACATTATTTCCATTTGATCTTATTAAGAGAGTATTTTTTCAACATAAGAAAGATGACAAAAGCAATAGTTATATGAATATAACCAACTGAAAAGACTAGGATTATGAAGGCCTTAGCGCGTGACTTGTACAAACATCTCATTGGAAAAGTAGGAGGATAACGTTTTTGAATTTCAATTGCCGCTTTCAAGCATTCCTCATAACCATGTTTATATTTTCCTGTGAAATAAACATCGAATGTTGTGTTTTTGGACGAAAATCTTTGATTATATTTGTTAACTAATCAAATGATGCTGAAATGGATGATTTATTTGCTGAGTTTGAAAAGGAGTAGATACTCGAAAACTGAGCGAAATGTGAGTTTTTGCTGAACCTTGTTACTATGTATAATTTGTGTACCATTAGGGATATTATTATGTAGAACAATTATATGCTCTGTGGTTTTGAAGAATCTAAGGTTTAGGTTATCCAATCTGAGGTATCTGGTTTAGTCAATTTTAAGGTCAAGTTTTTGGGGGTTCAGAATTTTTATCTAGAAAAAAGCCTAGGAATTGTGACTGCCTGCATTAATTTATGATGTTTCAAGTACATGCACCGGTACATCCCTACTTTGTACTGTACAGTTCAATGTATAAATGTTGGTATCTACTTTATTTTTTAGCATATTTTCTTTGTTTTCTTAGGATTTTCTGAATCGGGTAGTGAAAGACCATGGCAGCATGGATCTTGAGTGGTTGAGAGAAATTCCCGGGGACCAAGCCAAGTAAGTCCATCTATTTCTAAATTGTGGTTTCTATGTCAAGATTTTTTATTGCACATACTATTTCTGTTAGTAAATTCCCGAAACAGCCATTTCATCCAATGTTAAATCAAGTATTTCACAGACTTTTATATTTTTAATTTTCTGTTAGAACCTCATTTAATTTGAATTAAAAAATGGAACCTGTCTAAGCTCATAGAAGAAGTAATTGTTTGTAAGGCTTGGTACATACATTTAATGTTGGCAATTGATTTATGAGTTGCCAGGGAATATTTACTGAGCATATTTGGATTGGGTTTGAAGAGTGTGGAGTGCATACGTCTTCTGGCTCTTCATCAAGTGGCTTTCCCGGTTAGTTCAAGACAATAATATAAGTTATTCCACCCTTTTCTTTGGTTCTTCTTGGTACTTTGGGTTAATTGGGTTTTTGACTGAACTTAAATGGAAAAGGTGGATATCGCTTTAATTGTTATGTTTTGAATTGAACCTGAATATTCCTGTTCTCTGATTCCACTAGGTCGATACAAATGTTGGTCGAATATGCGTGAGACTTGGGTGGGTCCCGCTCCAACCTCTCCCCGAGTCGGTGCAGATACATCTTCTTGAAATGTAAGAGCCTTTTTCAATAGAATGTACCTGAAATAAAGCTCTGTACAAATTGGTTACCAACAATAAAATTGTAATGTTTCTCATTGTGCATGTGAAGGTATCCTGTAATGGATTCAATTCAGAAGTATCTGTGGCCTCGGCTGTGCAAGCTAGACCAAGAAACACTGTAAGCTTTTTTCCCAAGTCAAATCTGTGGAATAATTTCCTGTTTATATCCCTTTTAATCGTGCAAATTTTCATTTAACTTTTCCACCCCCTCCTCTTCCTATTAAAGAAAATTTCTTACACTAAATTTGTATAAAAAAGCTTTATTGGGGAATGTCTATGATTGAGGGGGACAACTTCTATGCTTTTGGGTGTTTCAATATTGTATTGTCGTGCAATGGTGTTGTTGAACTTTCTTGATGTTTTCTCTAAGAAACAATAATATTTGCAGGTATGAGCTTCACTATCAAATGATAACTTTTGGCAAGGTAAAGCTGATATATTTAGTTATAGGTAGCAGATAGTTCTCAGTTTCTTGTTAATGTAAATATTTGAATTTTTGTCCAGTGCAACACATTCTAACAGAAAAAAAAAATATTAGAATTGATTTCAGCCATTCCATTAATCAAGGGCACTGAGAAGTTAATCTGTTCAGTTCTTGTTTTTTATGTAACAAGTCTAATAGATTGGATTGTGAGAATTGATAGTTGAGGATATGTGTGAGGTCCAAGGGTGCCAGCTTATACTCTCTCAGTTGATTCTGTGGATTTAATCTTGAAACATATATCTTGCAGATATTTTCCCTACAAAATGAGCTTAATACTTCAACAGTAAACTTACTAATTAAATTAACCATACGATAAAACCAATATGTGGACTTTAGCACAGCCCTTCTGTTTTAAGAAAGTCATTAAGTAACATGTGGACTTTCATAATGTAGGTCTTTTGTACGAAAAGCAAGCCGAACTGCAATGCATGCCCATTGAGGAGTGATTGCAAGCACTTTGCAAGTGCTTTTGCTAGGTAGTTTACTGCTATTTTTATATTGGATTGTTTTATTGCATGTGTGATTGCATAACAAATGAACTACATGCAGATAGGTGCTTAATTATCAATATATCCTTCAAAGTCTATAATTGGTTGAATAGCACTGATCCTACCTGTGCAAAAGCCTCAAAAGATGTTCAATGAAAATAATATTTGAGAATCTAACAACTATGTTGTATAGTCCGAGAAGCTAGTATGGCAGCAATCTATCTCTGGTACCATCTAAATCTATTTCTTGTGTCTAACTATTTATGTTGCTTTGTTTAATATTCAATTTAGTGCTAGGCTGATGTTGCCTGGGCCTCAAGAAAAGCAAGGAAACGAGGTAGTAATTTGGAACAGATCCCCAGCTGCCTTTGAAAATGCAAGGAACTCATTTCCGAACCCCACCGATGTACCGACAGCTCAGTTTGCGGCCTTGCCCCGCAGTTCAAATTCTGAGCCTATAATTGAAGAACCAATGACTCCAGAAGAAGAGCAGAGAGTAGATGAAATACCTGATATAGAAGATCTCTGTTTTGATGACCCTGACGAGATCCCGACAATAAATTTAAACATGGAGAGTTTCGTCAGGAACATTGAAGAGCTTGTCAGGGAAAATGATTCAGATCTCCAGATTGAAGATATCTCCAAGGCATTGGTTCTATTGCCTCCTATTGCAGCCTCAATTCCACCACCACAGCTGAAGCACTCACGCCACCTTCGCACTGTGCATGAGGCGTATGTTATTAATCTATGTCATTTAAAACTACTATTTGTTGGCTTTTTATTTCATTTAAATATTGCAAATAGTTGTTTCTTTTAATGTTTGATGGTGTTTGCTATTTGTTTTTTAAAATTGTAAATTGGGGCCTTGCTAATTCTCTTCTGTAGTTACGAGCTCCCAGATGGACATCCTATTTTAAGATGGGTGAGCATCTTATTCTTTTTCAGACCAGTTACCTTCTTTATCCCTGTTAAGTTTGCTATAAAATGTTATCACGGTTTATTTGGTTTTGATATGTTCACTTTTTATTATCGTGAACTCACAGTTGGAGTTCGAAGAAAGAGATCCAGATGATCCATCTCCGTACCTCTTGATACTATATTCACCAGGTGTGCACCTCAACTATCTTAATCTCAGTGGATACCTTCAGATGCAGTTGTAGTGGATTTTACTGGAACTTCACTGAGAATTTTGTATAGTTACCATATACAAGCAACAGAAATTAAAAAAGTGTGTACATGATTTATTGCGAGCTGAGATTGTATGGTATCCTCTATAATTAGTGGTGCTTTTATGTGTGTAAAATATTGCAGAAAAAGAAGTTGCGGATTTTAAGCCTTGTCACTGTAACTCATGCAAAGAGGCGAAAAGTTGCAATTTCCTTTCATCAGAGGAGGAAAGTAGTTATGTCAAGTGCTCATTAATGGTACTGCTGAGTTTTCTTTTATAGAAATGCCTATGTTCTTCAAGCTTTTTTCTTTCAAAGAGCAAGGCAAAAATTAGTATGTGAATATACCAAGGACTGTTTCTTCTTGCATAAGTAGATACCATGCCGAACTGCAATGAGGGGAAGCTTTCCACTGAATGGCACATATTTTCAAGTCAATGAGGTATGTTTACATTGACTCTTGCATTAAGTTCTATGTAGAAAGGATATACTCTGGATGTACTTGATTAGGGTTTGTTGTAATTTCTTTCAATGCATTTGCTCTGGTGTTACATTATGCGCTAAGAAATTGCTTTATCGGGTAGCAGCTGTAATCCTTTTACCCTGAAAAGCCAACGGAAATTGAAATTTCAACATTTGACAGTATAAAATGAGAAGAAAACAAACCCTTGGCCCACGAATCAAATGCCAAAATAGGGAATACTGCTTACTGATGCACTACCAAATCATATGATACTGCAATAAATTCATGAATTTCATTAGCATTACATGAGGTTACACTGTGTTTATTTAATTTAGTACATATGTCCTAAATATTACAATATTCTTTGGGCAGTCATCTTAGCCTTTTTATGTCGTGAATTCATTTAATTGATTTCATAATTTATGGAAGAACTTTGAGCTTACTCTTCTCCATTTTATCAAATAATGACGATGATCAATTGATCATGACAACGACTTCCATAATATACTGTGCAATTGAGGGTTCTTGTGATTTGTGACCTAAAAGATAATCTGTATACTTTTTAACCTTGAATGATGAATGGTGATTTAGTGATTCTAGTGCACATAACATGCAGGTCTTTGCTGATCACTGCACAACTCGAAACCCAGTAATGGTACCTAGAGAAGAGATTTGGAGGTTGAGAAGGCGTCCTGTTTATTTTGGTAGCACAGTATCATCTATCCTGAAAGGTAAACTTTGTTCTCGTAAGTTACCTTTTACTCATAGGGCTGTAATAAATTCACTTGTACTGATATCACAGATTCAATTTGCAGGTTTACCAACAGATGAAATACAGTTTTGCTTCTGGAGAGGTACAAGTATAAAACATGCATTTCCCCTTTTTTTGAAATATATAGAATGAAACACTTAGAACTTCCCAATTGACAGGTTCTAATTGTGCCCATTTGTTAACTTGCTGGATACATTTTATTTTTCTTAAATATGTAGAATGAAATTTTAAGAGTTCACAGAGTGATTGGTTCTGTTGGTGCCCATTTTATATTTTTACCTACTGGGTTTTACTAGGTAACTTAATGGGAAATAAATCTGCTGCGATCCGAAGTTTAGGAACAGTAATCCTGAAATTCCTGCCTTTCCAAATCTAGCTGTCCAACATTTTCTGTGCATGTATGTCAAAACAGCTGATTTTTCTGTGCATGTATGTCAAAACAGCTGATTTTTCTGTACATGAATCTCGAAACAATTCAACAGTTGGATTTGAAAAAGCAGGGATTTTAGAGTACTGTTCACACGTGAAGGATCGCAGCAGATTCGGATCCAACTTAATGTCAATGGCCTTTAACTTATTGGTTAAATTGTTGGCGTTGAGCAATCATTTCTATGGATATTTAATTTTTTGGGTCAATTCCTCATTGATATCATACGGAAAAACTCAACCTCGTGTATTTGATCGATAAAAAAAATGATTTTTGCATGCAGGATTTGTTTGTGTGAGGGAGTTCGACCGAGTGACCAGATACCCGAAACCTTTGAGTTCATGGCTTCACATTGCACCAACCTTGAAAAAGAAAATTCAGTCGACCCAATGAATCAATGATACAACGTGTTTTATGCACAGTGGGGCGCATCACCTTGTTAATTTTCTTTTTACTTTTTCCTTGTTTTCTGTTCGGTTTAACATGATATTGACCTTAAAGCTTATGAACTGCATGATAACGATCGTACTACATCTTTCTTCGTTTGAGATTTGGATTCGAGTCGGTTCTTTGAGAGGGCTCTCTGTGCTACAATAGTTGGGGGTCCATTTAGATTTGTTCGCTCACTGTTTACCTCTAGAACTTTGCATTTTTTTTTATCATAATTAGTTAAAATATTAATGATATTTAATTAATTTTAAGAAAAAATAAGTTAATTGTTAAAAGGGACGAATGTATTTATTTTTACCAATAATACAACATTCAAAACTTACAATTTAAAAAATGTGCTACAATTTGACAGATGGCTAAACGAAAGCAATAATATTTTGGTATTGATAACTAAAAAGAAAGCGAGAATGAAACAACCATCTGAAAGTGCTTCCCTCATTTTCTCCCAGAAGGGAAAAATTGATGCCAAATACACCCATACATCATACATGCGCTAACGTGTAAACAATTAATCCGAAGGGGATATTCAAGTTTCAATTTCTAAATTTTTCTAAAAATTAATTTAGTTTCTGAAATATTATTTGCATTAATTTGGTCCTTCAATTTACAAAATAAATTAATTGGCTCTTAAATTTTTAAAGCAGCATAAATTTAATAACTGAAATTTTATTTGAAGTAGATATTAGAATTTTTGTTTTAAAAAAAATATTAGTTCTTTCGAGACTAACCCATAAAATGATTAATTTGGTTATTTGAAAGATGTTGAAGAATTAATTACGTTCCTTTCAAAAGTTCTTTCAGAGAATAATTTATTGCAAATGAAAATTTAAGGATCATCTCTTCCTCCTTTCATCTTCTATCTCTCTACTCTCTTCCATTTAAACCTCATCTTTTACTTCTTGTAGATCTCATTCTCGACACGACATCTTCCCTCTCTCTCAGTACCTCCTCGAACAAAGAGGAGAATGAGAGAGGGGAAGAAACCGGAGCCGATCGAAGTTGAAAATGCGGTATCGTCGGAGTTTAGAGCGTAGAGTCCCATCTCGATCATAGTGCGGTGGTGAGTAGATCTGGTTGTCGTCGGAGCGTGGTGGCGATCGAAGAAGCAGATCCGATCGTGGATCGAGAGAAAAGTAATTAGTGCCGAGAGGAGTCGATTGCAACCGAGAATGCGGTAATGCCGGAGCTCAGAGTGTAGAGTTTTCATCTCGATTGGAGCGCGACGATGACTAGATCCGATCGTTGTCGGAGCACGACGGCGATCGAAGAAGCGGATCCGGTCGTGAAGCGAGATTGAATTTTTTTTAAATTGAGTATGAATATAAATATTTATTTTTATGTTATATGAGGTGATATTAGGATTTTGTAACTTTTTTATCAATATATTTGTTAGTGGTAATTTTAACCACTAACCATAAAAAGAAAAAGAAAATTTAAGGATCAGTTTGATTCTTGTAAGTTCAACGACCAGAGTTTAATTTTTCCTATTCAAGCGTGATAAAGGTCAATTTCAACAAGTGATGGGTAAAAATTAAAAATAAGAAACTGGGCCTGATCAATTGTCATAGAGCACATGTTAAGCTGTCTCTTCGTATTTTAGATCTTATTTGGTTGGAGCACAAGTAAAAAAATAAACAACAATAATATACTTGCATGATAAAAAATAAACTACCTTATTTCAATTTTTCTGCATTATATATCTTCTCTATGATAAAATGACAATTGTTGGTGACTTTTTTCTTCTTCTTTCTCTCGCTCAGGGAAATATTATGATTATTTCTTTGGAAATGTCACACCCCGACAACAAAGCAGACAACCCGCCGCGCTCATCAGTGCAAGGTGATTTCAATCATCTTACAGAATCATACACACACACACATATACATTACCAATGACATAACTTACATTTCTTTTGTGGCAAGTGCCGCAATCTTCTAGTTCAGCATCATATTTTCTAATCTTGCGTTTTATACCTGGAACCCACAAAGTGAAAAGATGAGTGGTTGAAAATCTCCCAGTGCGGTATTCAGTTCCAGTCGAGTTATTCTAAGATCCAACCAACTAAAAGTCTAAAACCAAAAAAGCACCGAGCACCAAAATATAGATTTCGACAATAATATAGGAGACAAAGAAACTAGCTATTAAGTATTAACTATAATCCTCCAAGCAACAATAATAAAATATCACGCTATGAAATGTTTATATACAACGTCACAAGCAAAATGTTCAAGTAAAAGCAATAGACAAAACTACAAAAACAGATCATCAATAATCACAACTATATAACATAAAAACAATTTAACCATGTGCAATGCTTACATATCAATACAATGCAGAAAGGATCATGCATAGGATTTCAAGAAATTCATTTCAATTATACTTATGCAACCTCGTTGTCTATGTATGCGTTATTGCTCAATTAATCAAGTCGAAAGCAACTCAGTTTATGCACAACAGTTCATATTTACTAAGGTAAGGGTAATTCCATAGTATGATGTTCATGTATCATGTCAAATGCACAAAGGCTCAAGTAAAACTAATCAATAAGTCATAGGGCAGATCACCAATTAACATTCACAAGTTTAATGAATTCATTTCAATTTTTCTTGTAAAACTTTATTATCTAAATCATGCTCCTTCAATAATTAATTAACAACACAGTAAAAGTAATTATAAGCTCTGAAATAGAATTCAATAATTTGGCATGCCTCTCGAATGATTTTATTCACCAAAATGCAATGCACATATGTCAAATTTGAAATTTTACACATAAGTTAGTAAATGAACAATTATTCAAATATGGCATTTCTAAAATCTTGATTATTTCTAAGTCATTCTCTATAATAATTTGCACCAAACACAAATCTAGTCATGCGCTACCCTGAATGTGGCGCCTACAGAACTTCAGTGCACACCATTGAAGTTTTGCGCTTACCTCGAATATATGGCGCCTACAGAACTTCAGTGGTGTGCACCGAAGTTCTGCGCTTACCCCGAATATATGACGCCTACAGAATTTCAACCCACATAATTGAAATTATGTGCTTACCCCGAATATATGGTGCCTACAGAATTTCAGCCCACACGACTGAAATTCTGCGCTTACCCCGAAAATGTGGCGCCTACAGAACTTCAGCCCATACGACTGAAGTTCCGCGCGTACCCTGAATATATGGCACCTACATGACCATCATATTTCCAATTTCAAGTTATGTACACACAAAGCTTACAAGATTCAACATAGCTCAAATATAACAATTTCATTATTGAAGTCATCATTTTTACCATCTAGTTCATGCATATATTCCATGCACTAAATATTTTAAAAGAACAATTCAAGCAAATAAATTCAAAACCCAAGAAACAATTTGGCAAGCACACATGTAATGGAATAAATATATCATTCAATTAAAAGGTCAACTAATTAATTATCCGCACATCTAGTAGTTATGGTCATGCACCCTAATTTTGTTAACCCTCAAGCAATTGTTGCATGTTGCAACCTAATGTTCTCAACCCAATATTTGAAATCAAGTCATGTTAAATTTTGAGCTTATATAGTCATGCCTAATACGACATAACATGCATTCATTTTAAGCAATACAACATCACAATCAACAGTTCATTATCTAGAAGCTAATTAGCAACTAAGCAACAAGCTAACAACAAGCAAGCAAGCAATTAAATCGACAAGCAACAATAGACAATAAACAAATTGGAAGGAGCTAAAAATAACTCGAAATCCGCACCTGTTATTGACGGCACAACGTGGCTCGAACTCATGTCTGTTGTTCAAATCGAGTTACTCGAAATCATCCACAAGAACACAAGTCATTATCGTCCAAGCCAGCAAGTTTCTTTCTCAGTTGTCTTCCTCATCTCTGGCCACATAGAGTTGTCAGTTCTATTTTCTCATTCTCTCATTCTCTCCTTCTTTCTTCTCTCTTTTTTTTAACTCTTCCCTTTTCTCCTCTATTTTCCTAATTTTTGTCTCCGTTATTTTCAATGCCCGTAGGCGGTTTGTAGAATGAATAAAATGAAATCTCCTCAAAAGAAAAACGGTTCTTCTCCATTTTTTTTTACCAAAGCTTGGAGAGAAAATTTATTGAATAATAATAAATGGTGTTAGGTAACAAAAGTGAGTTGTTAAGGTAGCTACATGTGTCCTTTTCATGCAAGTTATTTTATAAAAACAAATCACTACTTTTTATTCTTATCTAATAATTAGTAAGTTTGCAAGAAGCCCCTTATATATTTGATAATAAAACTCAGTCATTTAAAATATTAAGGTTCTAATGACAAATTGTTTAATACAATTAAGATATTTCAAAATTAACTACAAACCTATATATTTACTTATGTGACTTTATAATCAATTAAGGACAAAATAGTCATTGTTTTATTTATTAGAAATTCAATTGGAGTCAAAACATATTAGGGCGTTATAAACTTTTATTCAATTGCATGTTTTACTCTGTATCTAATACAATTTAAAAATATTCAAAATTGAGATGTTACAATTCCAATGTAATAATTATTTCATCGATTATGTATTTTACCTCATGTCAATAAATATTTTCTAGTATTCAAAACTAGAATGTTACAGGAAATCTTTTGGAGAAAAAAGAAAGAGACTTCTAGATTCGAGTGCGTATCCTCTGAGCGTGACCGACGTGTCTGGTGCCTATTCGGGGGTGACGCATGGGCCAATATTGTTTGAGCTTTTATATTCGCGCAGAACGTACTGGAATGATTGAGATTTTCCAAAAAGTCATGCAAAATATGAGATATCTCAGAGAACGGGAATTCTCTAGATTTTTCGTGTGAGGGTTTTTATTGATCGTAAGAACAGAGATCTGAAAAAATTTGTTCTCTTTAGGAGCCAGCTAGCGTATGATTTGTTACTTTTAAATGGTTTTGTGATTTGGGAGTTAACATCCGCGAATTCAGATCCATTGCAACACCTGACCGTGTGGAATGAGATCTGAGTCGCCCATTTTAATTTGGCACAAATCTCAAAGTGGATCGCTATATAGTCCTAATAGGCTCCAAAATAATGATTTTGGCTCGGCTGGGAGTACCGCAAGAATTTGTATCCCCTGAGATATCTCAAACTTTTTAGTTGATCTGTGCAAAATATACTGTTCAAATCGTTTCTGCACGAATCTCAAAGCAACATTAATCTCAGTCTTCCAGCATATGCAAGCTTCTGTTATTAATTAAACAGAGACATTTGTGCCTCGAAAATCTCAAAATTTCAAGATTTAGGGCCACTGAATTAAATAAAAAGGATCGTGAATTTGTAATGATTTCTCTCTTTTATTCAAACATGTTATGCTGTACTGTGTAATGCATATGCAAACTAAGAATGTTTTATCCTAATTATTCAAAGTGTTGGTGTTCTAAAGACTTGGCATTTAATATCTTTGTCTCTAAAGATTTCAGTTTCAGAGCTGAGAATTTTGTTCCTTATAGGTCTCGAGTTTACCATGTTAACAAAATTGCTAAATTTATATCACTTCATTTTCTTATAATTAAAATTTTAATTATCACATCAATATTTAGTTATGGGGGAATTTATAATTATCACTTCATTTTCTTATAATTAAAATTTTAATTATCACATCAATATTTACAATTTTTGCTTATATTGAGGAGAAAAATGTTCTTTTCTGCGAATATCCGATTTTCACCTCTGTCCATCCATTTTTGAATAGACAGCTCGATCTCATTAAAACTCTCTGATAAAATTCAATTGTAAGAGAGGGCCGAACCTGAGATGCCACCATTTTTATTTATATCCATCATTGAATATAAATTGTCAAACCTATCCATCAAAACTAGATTTTATCAAAACTACCCAAACCGGCTATTAAATAGCCGGTTCCTAATGGTCCTTAATTTTTTTATTTCTTTTAAAAAAATTTATAATTTATTTTTATTTTTTTGTATTAAAGTTTATAAATTTTTGATATGTTTTTTTGAAATTGGATAGAATAATATATAATTTAGTTTATTAGAAGGACTGAAACAAATAACCCGGATCAATATTTTTCAGATTAGGTTTTTCGCAGCTGTAAGAAAAATTAAATTATTTCTTTGTGTGTTATTGGAAAAAAAATAAAAATGTTTTGAATCTTAGTTATTGATCCCGGTTTAAAAGTCACTTCTAAGTAAATATAGAAAATATTTGAATTCTTCTATTTTAAAAAAAATAAAACAAATTTCCGAAACTGTGTTAGAGACAACTTTGATAATAGAAGAAATTCATATATTTGTTTTATTTTTTTGAAAATAGAAGAATTTAAATATCTTCTATATTTACTTAGAAGTGGCTTTTGAGCCGGGATCAATAACTAAGATTCAAAGCATTTTTATTTATTTTTTCCAATAACACACAAAAAAATATTTTAACTTTTCTTACAGCCGCAAAAAATCCGATCTGAAAAATATTGATCCGGGTTATTTGTTTCAGTCTTTCTAATAAACTAAATTATATATTATTCTATCCAATTTAAAAAAAACATATCAAATTTAAAAAAAACATATCAAAAATTTCTAAAACTTTAATAAAAAATTAAAAAATTATCTCAATTTCTAAAAAGAAAATTAAGAGAAAAAAAATTCTCTACACACCATTGGGAATTTTTTTTTTTTTTGAAAATAGAAGAATTCAAATATTTTCTGTATTTACTTAGAAGTGACTTTTGAACCGGGATCGATAACTAAGATTCAAAGTATTTTTATTTTTTTTCCAATAACACACAAAGAAATATTTTAATTTTTCTTACAACTGCGAAAAATCTGATATGAAAAATATTGATCAGGGTTATTTGTTTCAGTCTTTCTAATAAACTAAATTATATATGATTCTATACAATTTTAAAGAAACATATTAAAAATTTCTAAAACTTTAATAAAAAAATATTCTAATTTTTTTCAAAAAATAAAAAAATTAAGAAACGGCTATTTAATAGCTAATTTGAGTAGTTTTGATAAAATCTAATTTTGGTAAATAAGTTTGACAATTTATATTTAATGGCGGATATAAATAAAAATGGCGGCATGAGATGAATGCTCTTCCCTACGGCCTCGGCTCCCGGTCAAACTCACATCACCTAAGGTAGCATAATATCTCTGTTTAGATCCGGACTGTCCAATTCGCGCGAATATTGAAGGCTCCCCTAGCATTCTACTTCGGATCGGATAAGTCTGGATTCTGATCGGACGGTCCGTATCAAAAAGAAATATTATTTTACTTCAGAGGAATGGTTTCCTCGCTCTGGGTTGTCGGGACCGTGCCCCCTCGGGTTTCCCGCGCAAGAGTTCCGACTGGATGTCTGAGATATCTCAATTTTTGCGTGACCGACGTGTCCGGTGCCTATTCGGTGGGAACGTAGGAGGCAGTATTATTTGAGATTTGAGATTCGTGTAGAATGTATTTGAACGATTGAGATATTTCAAAAAGTCAATCAAAGTTTGAGATATCTCAGAGGATGCGAATTTGTTCCGACTTCCGAGTCCACTTCTCTTTACTTTATAACCAGGATTTCCTGGGGCATGCATCCCATTTTGTCAAACATTACTGACAAGTGGACCCCAAATTTAAGACTAATATATTACAACTTTGGGTCGGGTCTGGGGATGTCGGACACACCCTACTGTACGCCTCGGATGATTTGTTTTTCTACAGTGCCACACACACTCAAAAAAGGAAAATAGTAAAACCCCCGCTAAAACCCTAGTCTCTCTTCCCCCTTCGTCCCTCTCTCTCTCTCTGCGCGGCTACCCACAGCCAAACAAGAGAGCGAGTGAAGGTGATTAAGCGAGCCTCGACCTTGATTCCTTAGAGATCACCTGGCTTTTGGTTTTCTTTTCCTCTTTCGAGGCTATCTTTTTTTATTTTTTAGTTTATTCTTTTAGTCTTAGAAAGAAACCATGGCGAGGTTTCTCAGAAGCGGCCTACTCAATAGAGCTCTCTTCTCTATAGAGGTTATATTTCACCTTATTTTCGCAGCTTCTTTTGCCTTTGTTTTTCTTATTTTGGATATGGTTTTTAAGTCATTTTGCTATCTATTGAAGGTAAGAAACGAGTAATTGTGATTACTACAAAAAAAAAAACTAAAAACATTTTTAGCTGACATGCCTCTAATAAACGGTCCCATCACTAGCACTTCAGTGAATTAAAATATATTAATTTTTTCTGATTTACCAGGGGTATCGGCATGGAATGAATCGTTCATCTTTCTTCGCACGCAACTTTGCTGCTAAAGGAGGTAATTATTTTTTACTTATATTGTCTAGGGTCAAAATTACCACCTAATAAGCGAGTATTTGAAACTAATATGCAGCTTATCAAGTTGTGATGAAAACATACGTTCTTTGAGATAATTGATTTTTTTTCTATTACCTTAGAGAGCTATTGCTTCCCATCAAAGTCTGTGATGAAAAAAAACTTGGCCAATAGCATTTATGAATGTTGAGCACTTAACTTGGTCAAATGAGAAGTGAACAACTAGGGGAGCATCAATCTTTTAACAGAGTGGGTGAGCCAATCTCATGCATTACTGGGTTTGCCATTATATTTAGATGCATTCTCATCATATGTCATGTATAATCCCCCAGACGACACATAAGTGCATAATGTATACTCTTCTAAGTCTCGAGGACATTTCTAATTCTGCTCCTTTGGTTCATAAAGTACGTGCAAAGTACTAATATTTTAGTGTTTGTTTACACTGATTTTTCTTTTGTTTCATGCTTAAACAAGAATATGAGGTTTTAAAGGAGTATATACGCAACCTCAGTATGTATATCCTGCTTAATGTTAGCCGGTTTTCCCCCTCTCATAATTGCTTCTTTCCACTGTCTGAATTAATAAAAAAGAAATTGGTTATCCACAGGAAAGAAGAAGGCAAAGTCTGATGGAATTGAATCTGGGGATGAGACTCTTTCTAGGAAAGACTCGGCACTTCACGAAGCCATTGATCAGATCCAAGCCTCATTCGGTAAAGGTGCTATTATGTGGCTTGGCCGTTCTCAAGGTCCCAGAGAAGTGCCTGTCATCTCTACTGGTTCTTTTTCTTTGGATATGGCTCTTGGCGTAGGTGGTCTTCCAAAGGTAATACCAAGCTAAGTAATAGCATATGTTGGTTTTTTCTAATTAAGTATGCCATTTTTTCTCTTGTTGCGATATATAAATGGCTAGACTGCTGCTGATGGAAAAACAGTAGGTTCTGTTATTCAATTGATGAGAAACAAAAAAAGCCAACAAATAGATGAGAGAATTTTGCACATGACATAATTCCTTAAATATTGACAATTTTGCCCCCACCAGTAGTGAGCATGCCAGACTAATGTTGGCAACTTGTTCACAAGTCCAACATGAACTGAAATTAAGTCTAACCGACTTCAATGTTGGATGATTGGCTTGTTTTAACTGGTACTAAGCCATTTAATACAAGAAGAAATCAGCTGCAAGTTATTTATTTGTATAATAACTAAATCTTGCTTTTTGTTACTAGTGCTCATTGAAATATGATAAAATGGGTCTAGTTTTCAAATACAAAATGAGTCTATATTTACTGAAATAGGGTTTGCTCCAGTGTGTACCTCTGGATATATGTCAATACCATGACTCTGTTGGGGATTTATTTCCGCGAGCAATTCAAGTTTGGTGACAGAAAACCATGGCTGTTACATGCATATTCTTTATTGCGTCATATAGTGATTGGAATAATTAAAAATGTAACCAGTTTTGTTTCTTGGCCCCATACCTTTCTGGTTGTCACAAACTCTTGTGTATAATGCTTTCGCAGGGACGTGTTGTGGAGATTTATGGACCTGAGGCATCAGGCAAGACAACTCTTGCACTTCATGTTATCGCCGAGTCACAAAAAAGTGGAGGTAATCTTTTGTTTAATGTCTTTCAAATGTCAGCATGATTCTGGAGGTATTCCCATGGAAAGCAAAACTTATTTCCAGCACCAGTTTTGCTTCTGTGCTGCAAATTTGTTCAGTACAACTATTTTATATCAAATTTCTTTTTAATGTAGTGGTTTTCATTTGCATTTTTTCTGTCAAAACATTGGTGTCTAATCAAGGGCCTTTTGTTTTGTCACTTGAAGTGCCTCTTTTCTGGGTGCTTGATTCCTTTTTTGGGGTCTCTTACTAGCTTGTTTCTCTCTGTAGGGTACTGTGCCTTTATTGATGCAGAACATGCTTTAGATCCTTCTCTGGCAGAGATTATTGGGGTTAAAACTGAGAATTTGCTACTATCTCAACCTGACACTGGAGAGCAGGCTCTTAGTCTTGTTGACACTCTTATTCGAAGTGGTTCTGTTGATGTAGTGGTGGTAGATAGTGTAAGCCCATATTATTTAATTATTAACTCTATTCAAATTACGGAATCTATCATCTGGAATTTTGTCATTGTCTCATACACATATCATTGATATTAACGTACCAGATCTTTATAATGATACTTGTTTTGATGATCACGTTGCTCCAATTTGATATCTATTTGGTTAAATTGGAAAGAACATTTCTGGGCTAAAAGACCATTGTATGATTCAATTAGATGTCACTCTATCACTCACATTTAAATTTGTGTGTTAATATATGAATTTTTGTGACAGGTTGCAGCACTTGTGCCTAAAGCTGAGCTTGATGGTGAGATGGGGGATGCACATATGGCTCTTCAAGCAAGGCTGATGAGCCAAGCCCTTCGCAAATTGAGCCACTCACTCTCTATGTCACAGACTCTCTTACTATTCATTAATCAGGTAATAGAAGTTACTTTGCAATGAATGGAATTTAATAAGGGGAGGTTTCACTGAACAATAGTTTATTTTGACAATCTTTACAATCCTAAAAATTAATTTGAAATGTGAATTCAATTATATATGCATGATATATATGGTGCACGTACTATGCCCCTATAAAAATGATGAAATTTGGTGCATGTTTTGTAATTACTGCACATCGAGCGGTTTGAATTTCTAACAGTTGAAAATGTATCATCTAATGATACTCAAAAACTGCATGATATTATGTTGGTAGGCTATTTGTATGTTCAACTATACACCTATAACTTTTTTTTTTAGCTTGCTACATTATTTGAATCAATTTGAAAATTGTTGTCAACACTGTCAAGATAAACCACTATATAGTGATTGCTCCCCATTAAATTATACTGAAGTTCTATTCATTTGAACTTTTAATACGTAACTTCACATGTTCAATTTGTGGTTCTGCAATTGTTCTGACTGAGTGTTCTTACTTTGGTATTGAAAAGCAATGGTAATACAAATTACTTTTGGTTTGTCGTGCAATTTTAGGTCAGGTCAAAGCTAAGCACTTTTGGAGGTTTTGGTGGGCCAACGGAAGTAACATCAGGAGGCAATGCGTTGAAATTCTATGCCTCTGTACGCCTGAATATCAAAAGAATTGGCTTTGTTAAAAAAAACGAAGAGGTATATGCAGTCATTCCATTTATACTCGTCATACTCTAATTCCATTAGGGCACTGTATCTAAATGTGCAGTATGTTTGTTTTAAGCCCCAATCATGATTTATCCTTCTGGTCAGCTAAACATAATGACAAAGGGACAGGAATCCTTGTAGCTTGACTTGCTGTGGGACCCCTATCTGTTGCTACTAGGGCCTAAAAATGGGGTCCTGCTATATTTTGTTATAATTATAGATTACACAGATATGTATATGAATATCATATTTGATACAATCATTTCCTATTAACTTCTGATAAGATATACCTATGTCAATTATTTTATTGTGTTTCTAAATAATAAAAACCCTGTCAAATAAAAATATTGGCATAAAGTTTTCTAACTTTAAAGTGTGGGTTTACTTCAAATTAATGTACAATGGTATATATGTGTCAATCAGTCGACTAATTAAAGATAATATTATTAGACAAATAAATTTAGAAACAAACTGATGAAATTTGCAATTTAAATACTGTACAGTATTATGAAAAGGAATAATTAAAGTACAAAGATCCATTCGGTACATTTCTGAGATCCTTGGTGTCATGTAGAACAATGCATAATGAAATCCTTTTTTTTCACTGCTTTATTTCTGATTATAACAATTGGGGTTTTATCTTCTGCTATTCAGCCAATAGGAAACCAAGTTCAAGTAAAGGTGGTGAAGAACAAGCTTGCTCCTCCATTCAAAACAGCTCTCTTCGAGCTGGAGTTTGGCAAAGGAATATGCCGGGAGTCAGAGGTGATTGAACTGGGGGTTAAGCACAAGTACATAAAAAAAGCTGGTGCCTATTACTACATGGATGAACAGAGCTTTAGAGGGAAGGATTCCCTAAAACGGTATTTTGCAGAGAACAAAGCCGTGATGGACGAACTCATTGGAAAACTTAGAGAAAAGCTGTTGCAAACTGCACCCGAGAGAAAATCTGATGATGACGACGACGATGATCTTGAGGAGGCTGTGGTAACATCAATTGATTCTACCGACGAGGAGATAGTTGCTGCCGCTGAGGCATGATTAATCATTACTGCTGGCCTATTTTTTATCTTTGTTTAATTTTCTAGTGTAGGGGATGTTGAGCTTCGGGAGGTTTTGAAGGGAGGGATGGAAATGGCAATATTGCGAGTGCTGATTTTTGCGGTGTTTTGCCACATAAAACATACAATCCATGTTAGTCAATGAGAGGTAACTTGTAAAATGATTTAAATGGCAATTAGATTATTTTGATAAGCATGCTGAAAAATTGGGATTCAACTCTCTCCAATACTGTAGAGGATGGGCCTCACTTTATGGTTTGAGATTAAATCTCACAGCTTTGGGATTCAGGCTAGTGCAGGAGGCAGTATTATTGGGCTTTGAGATTCTAGCCAAGTTAAAAAGAATGGTCCGGATTCACTAGTTGTAAAAATTGAAGAGAATGTGAATTGGGAAAATTGAAGCTCTCTATGGGCAATTTGATGAAATCTGTATGGTGCTTTGTAATAGCTACTGCTAGGCCTAACAAGGGACAGGTGATTGAGCTGACAATTTCACCATCTCGTGCAAGAGTGCTATAGCTACTATGCCATGATCAGTTGAGGATTTTGTGTGAAGTATGACATATGTTGCTCTCTGTTTGAACTGTAGAATTTTTTTTTTTTTGGAGAAACTGATAGCAGCTAGAATGCACATCTTTAATTCGCTGAATGTATTTTGATATAATTTTAAGGACGCAGCCTCCGCACTCCAATTCCCACACTATAACTACTATAATTGTTTGGGATCACAAAATCTCCTATACTAATTTTTTTCTTTTTAATATATCAATATCTATGTACAAAAATATTTATACCGTGAATTATTTTTATATAAATAATGGTTTCTCCAACTACACGGGGACCACTCAAACTACATGGGGATATATGTTTTTAGAAATATTTTTTTTCGTTCAATTTTGTTCACATTTCAGATGATATATGAGGAATTTTGTGAATCTAAAATCACGAACGTTCTTTTTCAAACAAGTTTCATGACGACGTACTTTTGGGTTCGTCGTCACACAAATATTTATATTTCGTCTTGTAAGTATTAATATCTATACTTGCAAGTAATTTTTATGTATGACACTGGCTGACATATAAAAGTATTAATATCAAGTATTATGAGTATTTATACATATGCACTGAAGTATTTATAGCTATGTGGTAAACTATTTTTGTTAGTAGAAGGTTAATGCAGGAATGATAGTGAAGGTTGATGCAGAGATGCAGAGTCACCACTACTTCATTAAAGAAAAGGTTGATGCATAGACCATTGAGGAACTGGAAAAGTGGGTGGTCATATCAAGTTCCGCATGAAAGTATTTATATCTAATTTTGTAAGTATTAATTTTTTATTTTTCAAGTATTTATACCTATGAATGTAGACGCACGACGAGTGTGGAGACTGGAAAAGATGGACCATATAATTATTGAGGACCATAGTATGACTTTCGTCTAATATTACTGCGGGGACAGAAAGAGGACTGAGTGTGGAAATGATAATAATTATTCTAATTTTAAAGAGAGGTATGCACTTTTTCCTCAGCACATGAGGGGCTGTCCATTAGACATGAACTGAATTCTAACAAGTTAGTTCAATTTGTATCAAGATGCGTGTTGATAATTTTAGGTCCATGCAAACTAAATTTACACGAATCTTGATGCAATTCGTAAAGCTATGACCAGACATCAGACCTCACTCCTTGGTACTTGAGACATACAACATGCTTCTTGCCTTCTTTCAAAGTCTTTCACTAGCGAAAAAGAAAAAGAGAGTCACATAAAAAGTAAAAAAAAAAATTGGAGTGCGCTACACTCAGGGATGAAAAAGGAGCAGACAGTGATAAAATCTATATCCTTATCGATACTGATACGGATACAAATATACAATCGAATTAGATATTTAATTAAATAATATAAAAATATTATAAAAATACTAAAGTTCATAATATTTATTTAATTATAAGAGATGGACTATGGTACTCTATGGAGTAAAACGCCTCGGTACTCTACGCTATATCTCAATTTTAAAAATCCAAACACTCGATCCGAACCGTTGAACATGTTCTTCATATTGAAATGTGCTTGGAGACTAAATTTTACATTTTTTGGAATTTTTTTGCTATTTATTAAGCCACTTTGAAAATCTCAGATCTGCTGTGAACAGTAAAAATTTCTGGACCATCGGATCTGCGATTTTCAAAGTAGCTTAATAAATAGCAAACAAATTCCAAAAAATGTAAAATTTGGTCTCCAAGCACATTTCAATATGAAGAACATGTTCAACGGTTCGGATCGGCTGTTTGAATTTTTAAAATAGAGATATAGTGCCGTAGAGCACCGAGCCATGGTACTCTATAGAGTACCATAGCCCAACTCTAATTATAATAGTGAATAATATATTCTTTAATAATATGTATTAATTTATATGCTATATGTCTATTATTTAAATATGAATAATTAAAACGTAAAACTAAATTTGTATTCATAACTACACAAATATTTAGATATCTAATATTCATATTTAATTTTATAATTATGGATCAAATACATATCAAATATTATTCATACTGTTTTCACCCCTAGCTATACACCTATCATGTTTTCACCCCTAGCATCATCACGAGGTTATTGATGCTTAAAAATGCTCAAAAGTTACGAATCAAATTTAGGTGTAATTTATTCTTACCAAATTAATTGTACATAATTATATTTAACAAATATCAATTATGCTTAAATCTGTCTTGTTAAATATTACCTTAATTTTTTATAAATTTAAATCTAACATGTTCCAAACTTAACAAATTAAAAGGTTATGTTCATGTAAATTTTCAAGCCGATCAAGTTTTCAAGAATAGACGTGTTCATTTATCACCCTTTTCTGTGGGCGCGGCGCTGGCGTCGCCACCTCCTCCCTCCTCCAGCTATCTACGACAACCCCACTCTTCTATTCAATGCGCACTTAAACTAAAAAGCTGCGTGGCAAAACCGGCCTCAAACAATGCGGTCTATGGCGATCGCGTCCCGCCTAAAAAGAGGCGATCTCTTCTTCTCACGCTTACGGAGACAGCTGGCCGTGGCCGTGTACCCCTTCTCCTCTAGAGCCGCGGATGACGGCAGTACTAACATAACCGGGCCCCACTTGCCAGTGCTGATCGTCGGAGCTGGGCCCGTGGGCCTCGTCCTCTCCATGCTCCTCACCAAATTTGGTACATCATTTCCACAATTCCAACTGTTTGCATCTCTGCTACGGTTGACATTTGTTATTTAATCTGAATGGGTTGGGACCGTTGGGTGCTGCAGTAGTTGCCACTGTTCCACAAAGACACACCAGTACCTGACTGATTGAAATATTGTCAAATTTAGTTGATTTTTGGATTCAAGTTGAATACGTTATAGTGATTGGGTTAATGGGAACTTATATAATAGCCTTTTTAGTTTAACAATAAGAAAAAATGGAATCAGAAGCAATCAGGTGAGGTCATATCCAGTGTACTATATCCATTAAGCCAGTAGTTGGCCTTGTCCTGGTTGGGTGACAAATTTCTGGCCTTGTTTTTGGTATGTCTTCTATATAATTGTTGATTTCTTCTTTTGGTATTAGTCATTAAGTGATGTATTATTTGGAAGGGGTCAAATGTGCGGTTATGGAGAAAAGCTTGATTTTTTCTCAGCATCCTCAAGCTCACTTCATCAACAATCGTTCAATGGAGGTTACTTGTCTCTCTTTTTGTTTGCTAATTGTAGATGTGTGTGTGTGTGTGTGTGTGTAACCTAAATATATACAGGTTTAAAACCATTTTGTAGGGTCACTCAATTGTTAATCCTTGACATGCTTCACACACCCATTGTTCATTACAAAAACAAAAGAACAAAACTAACTACCATCACCTCGGTACCAGTAGAAGCAGAATCCATAGCACCAGCAAATAATCCAACAAATTGAAGTACAACTACAAAGAAGGAAGCACCTGAATGTAATTGCTGTATGTCCAGTACTCCATTTGTGTTGTATAACCTGTAACAGTATGGTACTCAAATCTGATATGGTCATCATTTCTTAGTACTGTAATAGGATTCCTTGTATAACTACTACTAAATACAAGTATTGACAGATTTTTAGGAAATTAGATGGCTTAGCAGAGGAAATAGAGAGGTTGCAACCACCTGTCGACTTATGGAGGAAGTTCATTTATTGCACTTCTCTTTCTGGCTCAATTCTTGGTTCGATCGATCACATGCAACCCCAAGGTATGTTTGTGTTCTCATAAAAAATATAAAAATAGCCTCTGTTCTCTCTGTTATCACTCGCTCCATCTTCAAGGAAGGAAGTTTTATTTGGCCATGTTGTAGTAGGAAAGACAGGGCTTACGTGGGGGTATTTATCTTTTTTACCAAAGGTATAAGGACTGCAATGTTATTAATAGGGTTAGAACTTTTTTGTTTTTGCTTTGCTAGGATGTGAGAGTTATTAGATTTCTTGCTCTTTTGCATCAGAGAGAGCAGGCTCTTTAAAAAAATATAAGAAGGATTTTCTGGAATTCTTTGATAAGAAGGTGTCTTTTGCAATGCATCTTAATTAAAGCTTTCTTGTAGATCTGACAAGTTTCTTTTGGCTACAGATTTTGAGAAGGTCAACAGCCCTGTATGTGTGGCACACTTGTCACAGTATAAACTAGTAAACTTACTCCTTAAAAAACTGGAGAAACTTGGCGTCCATGTTAAAACTCGTCCAGGCCTATCTGACGAGTCGGACCCTGGCTCGGTGTTGGAAAAAAAAATTTTGCTGGGTCACGAATGCACCTCAATTCAACCCACAAAAGATGGTGTTATAGTCACAGCCCAAGTTCACAATGGCTCTAAATTGGAAGAGAGGAGGTTTCGTTGTAGCATTCTTATTGGATCTGACGGTGCCAGAAGCACCGTAAGGCAACTTGTTGGTGTTAAAATGAAAGGAGAGAGGAATTTGCAAGAACTTATCAGTGTGCATTTTATGAGCATGGATCTGGGGAAATTTTTATTAAAGAATAGACCAGGGATGCTGTTTTTTGTTTTCAACAAGGAGGCGATTGGTGTGCTTGTTGCACATCATTTGGAGCAAGGAGAGTTTGTCCTTCAGGTTATATAGATAATAAATTTTGGAGCTTTTATGCAAATGACACTCAAAAGTCTAGACTAATCTAAGGTTTTGTCTTATCTGCAAACATATCAAATTTGTAGTCATTTGCATATAAGATAAGACTTTGTGTGTCTGGT
Source organism: Carex arenaria (assembly GCA_964058825.1). Taxonomy (NCBI): domain Eukaryota; kingdom Viridiplantae; phylum Streptophyta; class Magnoliopsida; order Poales; family Cyperaceae; genus Carex; species Carex arenaria. The sequence goes on from CAXKVW010000425.1 coordinate 118,898, forward strand.
GTTCAAAAAAAGTTGCCTTTATATAGCTAACTGTACGTCTTTCTGAATTTTCAGATACCGTACTATCCTCCCCAACAGAACTACCAAGATTTCAGCCCTCAGGTACTCCATGTTATCTGTATGTTCTCATCTACTTAGGTACAATTACAGAAAATCATTTAAATTTTAGTTTCCCCAATTCTTAAGCCTCGTTTAACAAGGTGCTGACAATTGCACATGACCATTCAAATTATTAAGTCTTTGCAGTTAGGAATACATCTAGTTAATTAAGACTCATCATTAACCCTCACAAAATTCACAGCGAGTTTGAATGCTCTTAATCTATATGGCATTGACCTATTCTAGTTTGTAGGCATGTGAGAAAATAATTTCCAAGTTAGTTGGATGGGCCCCACAAGATGTGCAAGTTCTTGACATTAAGCCATGGGTGATGCATGCTGAGGTGGCTGAGAAGTATTTAACTTGTAATAATAGAGTTATTCTGGTTGGTGATGCAGCTCACAGGTTCCCTCCTGCTGGGGGCTTTGGTAAAAACATACCTTTACTTTTGACCTAATTTTGCTGAATTATTGAATGTAAGAAATAGAACTTTATGCTTTGAGGCCGACAGAACTGAAAGCTAATCTGAGAGAAGTCACAGTAATAAAGCAAAAATGAGCAATAAAAAATAGGAAAATGGGTCCAAAAAAAACACCAGGCCTTAGCGATATGGAATTATTACCTGCTACGTCTGTTCTTTCAGGGATGTACTGGTTTGTTGCGACCAGTACTAGACTTTTGCCTGTTGGATTGTAGAAATGATTTTTTTTTAAGGGAAAATGTTTTTAGTACACTGTCAGTTGGGTTTGCTATACCACTCAAATATCTTTTTGGAATATTGCATTTGAATCTTTAATAAATATATTTATATTGCAGGGATGAATACTGGGATTCAAGACGTGCATAATATAGCATGGAAGTTGTTCTACTTTCTCAATGAAATTGCTTCTTCATCAATTCTACAAACTTATGAATCTGAGCGCCAGCCTGTATGACTCCTATAAATCCACTCGTAAACTTGTAGGCACAACCATTTTACCAGAATAATTCCATGTGTGCCTCTACAAAACCTTAAAATGACATACAGAAGAACTCTTTATGAAAAAAAGAGGATTTGTTTGGGTATTTTTGAAAAGGGTGTATACGAGAACTTCATGCTTGTACAGGCCCTAATATACCAGATAATTTGGACTTTTTTGAGGTTTTCCAGAGGTGCATATAAACAATTTGAATTTACCTTTTCTATAGATAGAGATATGCTGTGACAAGTTGACTTGCAATTGCAGATTGCCATTTCTAACACAAATTTGAGTATGGAAAATTTCAAGGCAGCCATGTCTATTCCTTCTGCACTTGGTCTTGACCCGACAATTGCAAATTCAGGTATCAGTGCACTGTACCAGTACTGGTATTGGTTAGAAAGTATGATCTTTTGTGTTCGATTGAAATCTTACGCTGGGAGTATGGCTTATTTGAAGCTTGAACATTAATTGTACTGGACAATTTAAAAACAAAAGGAAATGGAAATATGATCAATATTATTACCATGTCTGTTAAATGTGGTATCATTATGTACATTATCAAGTCGAGAAGCATTTCTGTGACATGTTTCATTATTTTATCAGTACATCGAGCAATAAATAGTGGTTTAGGATCCATTATCCCAAAGAGCATTCAGAAGGCTGTGTTGGAAGGGGTTTTTTCCCTCGGGATGGCACAGCTTTCTGACTATGTTTTAAATGAGAAGAACCCGGTTGGGGCAATGAGGCTAGAGAAGCTCAAGAAAATATTTGAAGAAGGGAAAAGCCTGCAGCTACAGTTTCCTGCTCACGATCTTGGTTTCTGGTCAGATTTTTGACATTTATTTCTTAGTTGCACTGTTATGAATTTATTTTACCCTTTTCTGACTTTGTTGGCTTGTTTTGTGCTTTATATTAAACTGATGGTAGTATTGGGATATCCTATAATTTTTTGTATTATTTTGTCAGCTATAAGGAAGGAGCACTTGTTGCTGGTACCAGTGACAGCACTCAGAAGTGTGACAGAGCTGGATCTGATACGGTCTCAAGGGACTATATACCTACTGGAAAGCCAGGCTCCCGGCTGCCCCACATGCATGTAAAACCATTAACTGCAGTATCCACTGAGGTTTGACTTTTTTCTCGTGAAATCATTTTTTTTATTAAACAATTTGCATTTTGCTGGAGGGTAAAGAAATCCTGACTAAACGTAGTGGACCTCTTTGGCCAATGTTAGAATCAAAGCTGCAAAAGATCACAATAAAATGTTGAATTTAGCATTATATGGGTTTTATTCCTTTTCTTAAATATATTTTGTACAAGAAAAATTGGGCTAGTTGGAGTCTTCGGAAACTTTTCAATCATATTAAAAAGGCTGTAATTCAATTAAGCTGGATCAGATGTGGTCATGAATAGTTAACCAAAGCCAGGCTCATCACTGAGTCAAAAATGGCCATATATACTTGAAAAGGTTAACCCGACAAGTCATTCTTAACCATGTCATGTTGACATTACCACCTCTATGCTAAACGCTAGAATGTGCTGGTACCCGAAACATGTACCGGTGACCTTCTTTTTGGTGTTTTATTGGCTGAAAGTAATATCATATTGTTATAGATAGTGGTGGGGTGGGTTAGGTTGTTTATTGCTGCTACCCGCACTCAAATTACATATTGTAAGCTGTCTAAAACAGTAAAACCCCATTTTTGTGTTAATCAGGAGACATTCTCTACTTTGGATCTTGTTTCTGGGGACAAACCTGAATTTATTCTCATAATAGCACCTCTTAAAGCATCATACAAGATAGCTCGTGCCATTCTTACCAAAGCTAAAGAACGTCACGTATTGCTCAAAGTTTGTATAATTTGGCCTCAAGATTCGTGCCAGAGTAGATCGACTGGCAGCCGAACTGAGTTGGAGCCTTGGGAGAACTATATAGATGTTGAGGAAGTCAAAAGGGATTGCTCTTGGTGGGACATGTGTTGTTCAACGAATAAAGGAGTACTCTTGGTTAGACCTGACGAGCACATTGCATGGAGAACAGAGTCTGACAGGGTTGCTGATGCAGGTTCAGAAGCTGTAAATGTTCTTTCTCAGATCTTGGGTTTATGAAATTTGCCATGAAACTAGGTTTTTTTTGGTTGAGATTAATTTAATTGTGAATTGTGCTCTCCCACTCAGAGAAAAAAAGGACAACAAAATATATAATATCATGAATTAAGGAGCCGTTTTTTTTTTCCTCTGTTGGCCACTGTAGGGTGTAAACTTTAGGGTTATTTTAAGATTGTTGACATTGGCACACATTGCATAAAGTTTTTTACATGATTATAGTGTACAGGCTATGTGTTGAATAATGCTTTTCTGAATGCTCAAATCAACTTTATAAGATTCTGTTTGTTTTATTGTTTCAGAATTGAGGTTGATTCAAAATTTTATCAAATGTTCATATGGCAAGGGGGAAAAGGCAATCCATATAGAACCAGAAAAAGTTAAAAACCAACGATATAAGCAGGTTAAATTAAACTAGAATGCAATGGGTATCAACTGAATTTTACATCAGTGCCAGAAAGCATTGTTACTGCTGAAAGGGGAAGAGAATATGTAAATAACATATGACAATATATTTGACAATCGCACTGTACGTCAAACCAAGCTTTTCAGTTCCAAGATGACAACAAAATACTTTTGGTATTCCTATACTTCTGTCAACCAAAGAAATGCATATACTTCACTTGAATAAGGAAACAAGAAAAAGTTCATGATTTTTTCTCTTCACCCTTTTTTTTTCTTTTCCTGATTGATGCATCAATTTCTTCTGTTTGATATATATTGGGCGGTCTTTTTTTAGATAGAGTAAGACAATGGATTAAGAAAAAAAACAAAGTATTCATTTAACCTCCAATAATACAATCTTCCCATTGCGTATTGGTATTTATCAGGTATAGGATATGTCAGTTTCTCTTTGTTCTTATGGGAATGTTTGTTTCCTTATTTTTATTTTCAATGAGATGAAAACAAATATATATATAAAAAGTTTAGGTACACAGTATAGTCTTTTTTAACTTAATACTATAAAATAAAGTGACATAGTTTCTACTTCTCTAGTATTTCTGGGCTGTTCGGCAACAAGAGATTAAGAGTAGAGGATTAAAAACTTAAGGAGCGCTAAGAAACCGATGTTCAATTGTCGTAATCCATGGATGAAAACTAGATGAAAACTAAGGGATAGAGGTGCCTTAAAATCCGGACAGAGAATTAAGATTCGGGCAAAAGGAGACTAAAGGAGGTGATCTTAATCCGCGCTAAGGAACCGGTGTTCGGCAAGATTAAGCGTCTAAGGAAGCTAAAGGAAGCGGATTAAGCCTTAAGGAGGCTTTAAAAAACGCTGATCCAATGATGACTTCTAGTTTTACTGTTTTGTTAAGTCACCATTGGATCAGCATTTTTCAAAGTGGCTTAATAAATAGTAAAAAAAATTCAAAAAATATAAAATTTGGTCTCCAAGCACATTTTTACATAGATCACTTCTAACAATTTGGATCGACATTTTGGATTTCGAAAATTAGAAAACGACTTGGTTGCACGAGAACTCATGAACAACTGATTTGATATTAGCCAACCCCCCTCTCTTTCTATATATATAATATATATGTAGTTCCATGTTTCTTTCAGATGAAGTTATTTTTATGTCTTTCTTCTTTTTTGTTTTTGGAACAAGCGAGGGACCAGCTCATGTTCGCTTGTGCTGGAAGTATGAGAGAATTCCTATGCTCCCGTTGTAGTGTTCACGAAGTAGTCAAGTGTTTGTATAATATAATTATCAGTAATTTGGTGCTGTTGATGTCTCCTATGGAGGCGGGAAACCTTAATGAAAGTTAAAAACATATTTTATTACACACTCTTTTCAACACAAGTTAGATACCCTGACAAGTGCCCGTATCTGCATTAAAACAGTTTCTGATCACACAGTTTTAGTACTTAGATTGATTGGCTGCTTGCATGCACTGTGCTTCCCACCACCACACCATGCCTTGATGTGGTACCACATTTTTGAGTCCGCATCTGCTGCGATTCTTCGCTCATGAACAGTGACCTGCGATTCCTGCTTTTCTAAATCCAACTGTTGAATTGTTTCGAGATTCGTGCAAGGAAAAATCATCTGCTTTGAGATACGTGCACGAAATTATTGGATGGTCAGATTTGGAAAAGCAGGAATTTTAGAGTTACTGCTGACTCTTTTAGAATCGCAGCAGATGTGATTTCCACATTTTTCCACATGAATACAAGATACACTGTACCTAGAAGCAAACCCTTTTATTTTTATTTTTTTTCTTTAAATATGAAAATGCTCAATATCCTAGGGAACATTGCCACATGGCCACACCTGCCACTATTTGAGCAGTTCGAACTTAATCAAATCTTGTAGCTTAAACAAATAATTAACTTATCAAGTTTAATTTACAATGATTTATTATTCAAACAGCCCATCCGAGATATTTTTGAATTGGGTTATGCATTATAGAGGAGGGATCCACTTACATCATTTTTTATTGAATTACACCTCATATTTTTAAAATTCAAACAATCGATCCAAACCGTTCAACATGTTAGATATATTAAATGGTGCTTGCAGATCAAATTTTCCATAATTTTGATTTTTTTTTTTTTATGGATACAAAAATTCAATGGTCTGAAAACAACGATTTTGTAAAATACTTAATAAATAGTAAAAAATTCAAAAAAAATATAAAATTCGATCTCTAAGCACATTTTAATATGGAGATCATGTTGAATGGTTTGGATCGACTGTTTCGACTTTAAAAACTTTAAAATATTGATGGTGTAATTTTGTGTCACAAAAAATGGTGTAAGTAGATCCCTCTTAGAAATTAATATGGGTTAAGTATATATATATTAGAGCGATCATTATTTTTAAAAGGTTCTGACACTTGACTATTTTGTTATTTTGCTATTGAATATATAACAATGACTCTAATTGGTTCTTCAAAATTTCAAACCATATCTCTTGCCTTTTTCCTTGCAGATATTTAAGTCATAACCATATATATGATATATCGTAATGTTTAGTAAAAGAAACCTTGAAACCATAGCAAAAGCTATAACTTAAACTGAGTAAAAGAAAATGCATAACAGCACACAAATATATCAAAATAGTATTGAGAGTAAAAGTGCTCTAAAATAAACAAAAATAATTAGCATCAGTTCGAGTTTGTTTTATTATTTTTGTAGATAAAACAATTTACATAATTTTTTAAAAGAAATTCAGTGCAACAATCAATCTTAATTTGAACCATTATTTATACATATCTGCGAATCTTCATTGAATTTTCTTTCAAACTAAACCACCGTTATGTTGTGTACCAGCAAACAAGCTCTAACAAATAATCACATTGTGAGCAATTATATATTAGATTTATATGATAAAAAAGAAATATCATGCAGCCACAGAGCCACTTGCAGATTTATTTAATCTGATTTGAATCCAGAGAGATCTCTAGTTAAGCAGTTTTAATTCTGAGAGGGATCTTCATCATTTGATAGCATGTTATTGGTAGAACCTATCAAATAATTTATAGCATTTTTCTGTACTATATCAACACACCATCCAACATAACAGAGACAAGATTTCTCTTCAAGAAACAACTCTCTATTTTTGTGTGTGTGTGTGTGTGTGTGTGTCTCTCTATATATATATATATATTCTTTCTCGTATAAAACTATATATTATGCAATTCTGTCATTGCTGTCCTTGTCTGTAGCCCCAAAAATGAATTCAAACCTAAACTTGTTTTATTTAATATTTTACTGTTATCTACCTGTTTATGCTGATACTCAAAAAGGAAATTGTAGGATTTGAACGAAATATATAAAAAGGAACAACAGAAATGGACCGGGTAAATATATTGACAGTGATGCTTTGGCTTCAGGCAGCGCACAAACAATAGAGAAAATGAAAAATACACATGACTCATGCGCTGTATGAAGCCAAAACAACTCTGTCAATATATTTGCCCCATAAATGGTGTCATTTCTTTGTTGAAAAAGGAAAAAGAAAATGTATGATTAATTCATTAGACAAAAGCAAACCGGTTATTGACTTCAAATACTAATGCGACTTATTTCCACATGGATTAGGTCCCACAACTACTACATCATTATGTTGCTCAAATCATACTTAATTTCTTTCGAGAATTGATTTAAGGCAACTAACATGAAACAATCGGCAAGCAATTCCTTTAATTTCTCAACATGCGCCTCCACGTGCTTTTATAATATATTATTGCACGGTATGATTGGTATTTAGTACCGGATACTATTGACATATAAAAGTTTGCTTGACTTTGGATTGAAGAAAAACGAGCATAGAATTGTGTAACTTACATAAAGCAAAAAAATGTTGGTATATATATTGGTTACCTTGCCGACATTAATCACAGGACACAGGAATGCTCATTTTTATTCACTTTGGTATGTCTGGATGAAGTGAGAATAGCAATAATAGGAGGTTATTCGAGAATAGAAGATATTCGGAATAATAATGTGCATCCAAACGATATTTTTGCTATTCGGAATAGTAAGAATAGATGTTATTCTCTATTCTATGAAAATGTTGGAATAGCTACTATTGGAAAGTGTGAATAGAGAAAAAAAAATGTTTATTACCGTCAACACAGTTCCGAAATGATAAAATTGACACCACTTATTTTATCTCTATGTCGTGACAATTCATTTGAGACTCCACTTGTCTATCTTTTCTCTTAATAAGCACATTGTTAACACTATTATTTATCAGTTACAGCTATTTACTATTCCAAATGTACAATCCGAACAATATTTTTACTATTCCGAATAGCACCATTTTCACACTATTCTGAAAATCACTATTTTTGCACTATTTTTTATCTACTATTCTAAATAGTAGCTAATAGCTATTCTCAGAGTGCATCCAAACGTAAATAGTAGCTATTCTAGCTATTCTAGAGTGCATCCAAACGTACCAGAATAACCAAAAGTTCCCAAATTTCAATCAATGGATTGAAGAATGCAAGTCAACAGTACAGCTAAGGTGGTGAAAAAAAAGGATAACTAGAAATAAAACAGACAATTTTGAGAAATATATGCATGCTACCCTTAAAAACTGCACTTAAATTCAAATTATATGACTCGGGTTGGATTGGATTTGGCCCACCAAATTAGGACATTCTGTCAATATGTGCAAGTTAGCTGCCACATTTGAATCAAAACATCTTCATTTGATGGTGGACTAATGGTATATATATATCTCCATTTCCGTACCAAATTGCATAACAATATTATTGCGATGGGCATAAAGATTGCAGTAACCTTTTGCTCTATGACTAATTTGCCCTTATGCTATAGTTTTCAATTAATCTTGTCTTTATCCATGTGTTGCTTTACTTTTGCTTTTTGATTGAATTAAGTTATTGCATTGATTAATAGTTATCTTTTATGATTTATCAAGTTTTCAATTACTTGTTATCATATAGCTATCATATTTTATGTGAAATAATTGAGGTAACAATTAAAATTGGTCATTCGGATTGTAAGACTAGAAAAAAAATTAGATCCAAATAAAGAACAAGCAAACAAAACAAAGCAAATAGGATTTTAGTTTAATTTATATATGTAACGAAATGATCAGTTTCAAAATCTTAATTTATACTCATAACATTTTTGTTAGAATTTTACCGATTGTATGATTCAAACTAATAATTTAATTTTGAAATAGTTCAATTTGTTGTACTTCAAAAAAAAAAAAAAAACAACCCGAGTTCATTTTCATGCTTGTGTGACACATTGAAGCATCAAATGAGAACAATACAAAATTTAATTAATTTAATGTCCTTTTTTTGGGAAAAATTCCAGCATAATTTATTTAGGTATAGAAATGAGAAAAAATGAAGTACTCTGTAGAAATATATTTCTCATCACAGAGTTTCAGTGGAGTTCGGATCAAGGGAAGTAACTCAAAAATTGGCTTTTAGATCGGGATCGTCTGATTCTAATCCGAGATTATTCATTTGGAAGTGGAGTGCATACATCATAAGAGACATATTTGAATTCAGAGACGATTTCGAGCGACGAAGTTCGACTTCCAAAACATCGTTACAAAAGGGTAGATCAGTCAATAAGCAACAAAAATAATTAACAGAGTTGTTCCTAGAGAACATTAAGCTGCTCAAAGCAGCCCCCTTTGTTTCATAGTGGCAAAAGGTTCACAATCATTAGGGATATTTAAACCCCCCAACAACTATCAGATTCTGAACCACACAAACTAGGATGAAATGAATTATATGAGAGAATCTTGTGCCGACTGGATTCGGTGCAAATCTTCTATGGCGCTGCCTTATGTGGTGCTCCGTGTTGCTCCTTTTATTAAAAAGTGTGAAAAATCAAAACAATTAACTTCTAGTTGTTTTCATGTAAGGATGTGTTTTGTTTAGGCCCTTTTTTTCGGTGCTTGTTTCTATGCCTAATACAACAGGACTTGTTAAAGAACTAAAGTAAAATTGTTTTTAGGTTGAAATAATTATGGGCATAGCTGGACATTTTTTTATTATGGATAGACAAAAAAAAATTATCGATACAACTAGCGATAAGAGCACCAGTATTGGTAATTGTTTTGAAGTTGCTAATCCTATGAGGTAAATTTTATTTGAATTATTGGGATGTGGGTCAATTGCTAATAAAACAAATTTGCTTATAAAAAAACGTTTTTTTTAACACGCTAGCAGAACTTGTAATTTCTATTCGCTGCCAAATAAAAAATATATCGCTGTTGAGTTGAAAACAAAATAAAAAGCAATTGCTGGAATGGAGGAGTTAAGAAATTAAAATTAATTTTAATTTCTACTGTCTAGTTGGCAGCAGTAATAAATTATAATTAATTTGTGGGTTGGAGATGCTTACATACTACTTTGAATTAACCAACTCAGCCTGTCAACTGTCTAGGCTTAAACAATTTTTTGTCTATAATTAGACGACAATGTGATTATACATATATCTGTATCCAATTTTTAAAATCAAGAGATAGATAATTACCTACCCTGATTTAATATGGCTATATATGGTTCCCCCACTGAAAATAATATATTTCGGTTGAAGTAGTTACTGGCATTTTTATTCATAACCAAAAAAATAAATAAAATAATATTAATAACCAGACTCCCAAAAAAATTCCATCCATAACCAAACCGCCCCCCGGGGAGGCGGTTTAGTCTCCCCCCCAACCCGCCCCCCAGTGGGGCGGTTTACCCCCAGACCAACCCGCCCCCCGGGGGGGCGGGTTGCTACAGTGATTTTTTTTTAGGATTTGAATTTTCAATCTAAATAATGAATGTATTTGTTTGAAATTATAGATATGAAATTAATGACTAAAACTAATATGAAATTAAAAGAAAGGAGAAGCAACATCTCTGATCAGTAATCTATTAGTACCTCCTCAGGGTAAGTTCTTTCATTTGGTCGACTAGATCCTTGCTTTTGATTCACAACCTTTATTTGCTTCACTTCAGTGTTCATTGGCACATTCCTTTAGGAAAATAAATTAATCAGAAAAAACACAGAAACACAGACTGAGATTTACTTACTTATGTATACTGAATCTAAAAATGAGAAATAAAATAGTAAAATAAAATCGTTGGATTTAATCTTACTTATTATTTTCTTTTGCACATACAAAACATTACAATAGGAAACAAAAATGTTCAATCTTACTTACTTATGTCCTCAAATTGTTTTTCAAGATCTTAAAATATATCATTTTTTTCTATCTTACTTACTTAATAATATTATTTTAAAAAATATATATCATTAATTACTTAATGTTTTTTGCATTAAAATAATTTGAATTGAAAGTTATAAGACTACTGTTTTATTGTATGTATATATTATTGTCACACCCTGACAGCGGGGCTGACAACCCGCCACGCTGTCAGCGCAAGGCGATTTTATTTTAATACACAATCTTATAAATATATACATATACTACCAATGACATAGACAAGAGCCATGATACCTATAAAAATTTGTGGCATGTCCTGCAGTCTTCGAGTTTCACATCTTATTTGCATGTCTTGCGCTTTGTACCTGGAACCCACAAAATGGAAGGGTGAGAGATTGAAAATCTCTCAGTGCGGTATTCAGTTCCAGTCGAGTTATCCTCAGATCCGACCAACTGAAATGAAAACAACACCGAGCACAAAACAAATATAGACCATGTACAATAATAATCTAAGGACCAAAGAATCTCAGTTACCAACTATAATCAGTCAAGAACCAAAAATATAAGTTCACTTTAAGAAATCATCAAATATCACAAAAGAAAATCAGCAAGCCAGAGAAATAATTAATAAACTACAACCATCAAGCATAATGAAATATCATAATATGCAATGCTCATATACAATAGACTTAAAAGTTCAATCCAATTTAGTTGTGCAACCCTATCATATAATCATGATTTATTTACAAAATAATTGTGTTAAATGCCATACAGTCGTAATTACAAAGGTAAGGGTAATACCATAGTATGATGGGGGCAATTCACACGGAGCGCTCCATGCCTCGATCATGCGCTACACATAACAGCGCCTACATGATCCGATCACACGCTACACATGACAGCGCCTATGCGATCGACTAAAACTCATATTTGGTTTTAAGTCACGTGCTACACATAACAGCGCCTACGTGATCGGCATATTTCAGAATTGAGTTCAAGCATGCGCTACACATAACAGCGCCTACATGCTTGAAGAATTGCCCACCATACTAACCTTTCTGGCCTACATTTTATGAATGCAATATTATATCAAAGTTCATTAGGTTCTGACATAGTTCATTAACACAATCACGCGCTACACATGACAGCGCCTACGTGATTGACTAAGTTTCACAACTAAGTGTAAGTCATGCGCTACACATAACAGCGCCTACATGACTTCGATTTTTAGATTCAGAACTAAGTGTAAGTCATGCGCCTACATGACTAAGTTTCACAACTAAGTGTAAGTCATGCGCTACACTAAGTTTTATTTTGCTATTTTATTTCTCATTTTTAGATTCAGATTCTAAAAAAAAAAATATTAAGTAATTAATGATATATATTTTTTTAAATAATGTTATTAAGTAATTAAGATAAAAAAAATGATATATTTTAAGATTTTGAAAAACAATTTGAGGACATAAGTAAGATTGAACATTTTTGTTTCCTATTGTAATGTTTTGTATGTACATAAAGAAAATAATAAGTAAGATTAAATCCAACGGTTTTATTTTGCTATTTTATTTCTCATTTTTAGATTCAGTATACATAAGTAAGTAAATCTCAGTCTGTGTTTCTGTGTTCTTTCTGATTAATTTTTTTTCTAAAGGAATGTGCCAATGAACACTGAAGTGAAGCAAATAAAGGTTGTGAATCAAAAGCGAGGATCTAGTCGACCAAATGAAAGCACTTGCTCTGAGAAGGTACTAATAGATTACTGATCAGAGATGTTACTTCTCCTTTCTTTTAATTTCATATCTATAATTTCAAACAAATACATTCATTATTTAGATTGAAAATTCAAATCTTAAAAAAAAAAAAATCACTGTAGCAACCCGCCCCCCCGGGGGGCGGGTTGGTCTGGGGGTAAACCGCCCCACTGGGGGGCGGGTTGGGGGGGGACTAAACCGCCCTCCCGGGGGGCAGTTTGGTTATGGATGGAATTTTCTTGGGAGTCTGGTTATTAATATTATTTTATTTATTTTTTTGGTTATGAATAAAAATGCCGGGAAGTAGTTATGCAGAGAATGAAATGAGAAGTAATTATGAAAGAATATGATTAGGTTGAAGTGACATAGAGAAAATATTGAAATTTACTAACATCTTGTTATAATTTTGTTTAACTTTATTTAATATATAATCATATAATCGCTGCATCGAACATAATTAAAAAATAGCTTCATCATGGCATGGCGAGCAGTTTGGGTCCGATGTCCATCAGAATTAAATTTACATCCGATGAGTTCCACAATCGTCCGATTTGTTTTAAAATGTGTGCACACGGATATTAAAGCGAATGTGTACGGATATGAAAGCACCCTGCACAAATCTTAAAGTGAATCGGACGGTTATGGAACCCATCGGACCCAAACTATTCTCCAGCATGAGCAAGAAATTTTGTTGCTGATTCACCATCTCAAGTTTGTTCTGCTATAAGTCATTATCACTAGAAGTCATAATATAGCACATATTTTGGATTGACTTACTACTTGTATTTTACAGTTTTTTTTTTTAAATCTTGACGGAAGCTGTCAAGGTTTTACAATTATTGACTATGACCATCCAGCGTGTTTAAAATAAATAAATAATCAAGTAATTTTCACATTGATTATGCGAAAGATAATGCTATCATCATAAGACAGAATATGATATTCTCTGATGAATCGAAATATTTGTTGTCATTTTTTCACCTGATCTATCAATTTAAAACCTTCCTATTCTGATTGAAAGTTCCTCCGCTACGTACCTACCGATGAGATGAATATGTGAAAATTTTGTATTAATTTTTTTTTATAATTAGGTTAAAATATTCCTCACCGTATGAAAAGTTTATGTTCGTAACTCAATATAAGTACTAATAATGATTTGAGAATTTTAATTCTTACCTCACGGTAATAAAAAAAAAAGTAATTTTGTTCGTAACTCAGTATAAGCACTAATAATGATTTGAGAATTTTAATTCTTGCCTCACGGTAATAAAATTTTTTTACTTATAATTATAGTCGTAGTCTCGTAGACAAGGTTTTAAATAACAATTATAGCGGCATAGCGGGGAGATAAAAAAAATATTACGAATAGTGTAGCTATAGGCCTATAGCCAAAACTATCATACGTGACGTTTTCTTTCTTTTCAAAATTTATATTTTATATTTTTTCTAATTATCAACACGATCAGTATTGAAGAATTGGAGTAACAATTAAATGATAACTAATCTAAGTCTATATTTTTTTTTCAATCATGCAAATTAGAAAAAAAAATGAATCTACAAAGTAACATTATTTAATAATTCATACTTCACAGTATTACATATTATAATAGATGACGAGCAATTAATTTTCCAAATGAAATGAAGTTAGTATACTTATTTGAACATTTTATATATTATAATAATCAAAATCAGCTTTCAATTAAACAAACGGCACTAATTTTATAAATGAATACTAAACGAAGATCAAACGAAGGTAGAATTAATATTTGAATATTTTTCGATATATAATAAGAGACTAGATTACAAATAGGAATAGAAGCACATAGTTTGGTTTAGCAAACTTACCATAGTAGACCATATAGCATCGGAAATATAAACAAGAGCACAGAAGTCCATGTAAATCGCAAAAAAAAAACATGTAGCATAACGGTAGCAAATAGCGCGTAGCATTAATAACGGCCAACTACTATAGGTTGCAGCTGAATTAGTGCATTTTTAGTTCATATCTTAGCTTTTATGGTTCGAAAAAGTTATAGCATTGGTGGTAGATAATAATGTGTGGATCATCTGTTACCACTCACCATGAGGAGCAAAGCTAGTAGGATTCGAACACGTATTCTCTACATTAACTCAAAAGAGAATCTTTTGAGTTAATCAATCCCAACCGTCTGATTTTAAACGGAGTCAATCTGACTCCTACCTATGATATAGGAGTCTTTTCAATATCAGTGTGAATCTAGTTTGCATGAATCTTAAGACAAATCAGACAGTTGGGATTTAACTCAAAAGAATCCCTTTTGAGTTAATGCAGAGGATACGAATTTGTAGGATCCAGAGGAGATACTTGCGACTTCTACTCCAATTTGCATTTTCTAAAATATTTGTTTTTTCCATACTTTTTACAAAAAAATATTTGTGTTTAAAATAATTATACTCCATCTGAAATTTTTAGTTATAATCTATCATATTTTCTGACTCACACTTAGACCGAGAAAAATGGCACGGCGGAGCCGGTTCTGTCACAGAACGGTACGACATGGCACAACACGTGTGTCTTTTCGTGCCGTAACTCGCGTGTCGTGTGCTGTGATCATCTTTTGAAAATTTGACACGACACGGCATGTCACGCTAAAAATCTAGTCACAGCACGGCACGACACACAGTCACGTGTAATTAGGACCGTTAAGTCTTGATCAAATAGTGAATCTTGAATAAACTAATCTAAATTATGAAAAAATAGTTAAATGTGAGAAACGTGACTAGCTACGTTTGGACACGGCACATAAGTCCCGTGCGTGACTCGCGTGGCGTGACCGTTCGCATGCCGTGACCACCCTCCACATTTTACTCACGGCACAGCACAACGCATGTAGTTCAATTGATCATGGCATGACACGTCACGAAATCAAAATCATAACATGTTAGTCACGACACAGCACGGACCGGCACGCTTTTTCCGCTCTAACTCACACTTTCAAAACTTAGCTGAGGGCCAAAAGCCAACTAATTGGGTTATGTTCCCTAGTTACTAGCTGATAATGACTAATGACTGTCGGTGGAGGAGCCAAGATGGGGTCCACGTGGCGCTTGTCAGCGCCTCAACTTGTGATGTCATTCTGAAAAGGAAACAGCATCGCATCGCATGCCACCATTCCGGCATTTAGTTAATACCAGTGCTCCTTTTAGAAATCGTCCGGTCCTTGTCACTAACAATTTTTCATTAGTTGGGGGTGCATTGTGCAATTTTTTATTGTTTTAATTATAGGTCCCATTTTTAAATTGTGACAAAGCCAAGTGCCAAAATAGCGTCAACATCGTAAAGAAGCCAGAAAAATATATATCGGAAACGGAAAGGAACATATATGATTATTTAAATGATATAGGAAATAATAGAGTACATATTGGATGTCAATTTTATGAAGTATTTTTATTTCAAGGTTTTTCGGTGAGATCTTAAAAGCCAATTTGAAAGGCCTGCAAAGTTGACCATAAAATTAAAGTTGCAAAGTCGTATTACATGTGTGAATCTAAATGATTCATTTATTAATTAATTTTGAAAATGTACAGAATTAACAAAATTTCTTAACATAATATGTATCGACCCCACTGATAACACAATATTTTTATAAAAAGTAACTGCAATAGATGCAGGAGCGGACCCAAGTATATCGCGGGGGGGGGGGGGGGGGGCAGCTGCCCTTCCTGAATTTTGCATTTTAGTGGAAGTCGGAATGTTTCGATCGGCTTTGACTCTCCTTGAATTTTTTTTTGTCCCCCGCTAGATGTTTAATTTGTAATTCGGGTTAAATTTAGAGTTAAAATTAAAATAAATTTCTTCAATTATGATTAATAATTAGAATTATAGATTAAAATATCAGAAATTACAAATCAGAGCATTGAAAAGTACAAATTAAAGCATCATATTTTATTAAGTACTTAATTAGTTAATAGATTTGAACCAAATTAGTTATTTAAACTCGATTCGATATTTTTTTGCATTCCTGACGAAAATCCTGAGTCCGCCCCTGAACAGATGCAAATACTTCAAAGCATTCCCACTAGAATAGTTACAAACGAACAACGAAAATCCCTATAGCAGATAATTAACGAAAAATAAAAAAAAAGTAAAGTACAAAATATTGTTAGGAACTTGAATAGTGATGGTGGTCTGATAGTTAACGAAAAATTTAAAAAGTGAAATTACAAAATATTGTTAGGAACTTGAATAGCGATTGTGGTCGGTAGGACGGCAAGCTTGAAATCATTATCACCTGTG
Source organism: Carex arenaria (assembly GCA_964058825.1). Classification (NCBI taxonomy): domain Eukaryota; kingdom Viridiplantae; phylum Streptophyta; class Magnoliopsida; order Poales; family Cyperaceae; genus Carex; species Carex arenaria. The sequence goes on from CAXKVW010000425.1 coordinate 135,749, forward strand.
GTGATACAGACTGCGGTAACATGTGGCGAGTCATGTGTAGTCTGAGATATTTCGTGTCAGTGATCCACAAAATAACATAACTCCTCTGTCCCTCATTCAAAGAATCTGTAACTCAAATTAATTGTGAATGATGGGGAGTAGAGACGGATGCGCCGTCCCATAACTCCTGATTCCAACTAACACAGGACACAACGCGCTTCAACTTTTTATATGTGAAACTGTCGCCATAAAAAAATAAGAGTGAGCCTATGGTAATATGCATATCACGGATGGGTCCGTGATACGATTCAATATTTTCGTTTTCAAAGTTCTAACGGTCGATCCGAACTGTTCAATATGTTTTTCATATGAATATGTACTTGCCGACCAAATTTTACATTTTTTTAGAATCTTTTTACTATTTTTTTAGGTAGGCAGAAAATCACTGTTTTTGGATGGTCCAAAATTTTCGGATCAAGTGATTTTATACCTATCTAAAAAAATAGTAAAAAAATTCTAAAAAATGTAAAATTTGGTTGGCAAGTACATATTCATATGAAAAACATGTTGAACGGTTCGGATCGACCGTTAGAACTTTGAAAACGAAGATATTGAACCATATCACGGACCCATCCGTGATATGCATAGTACCATAGGCTCACTCAAAAAATAATTATGTGGAGTGCAATGGATTCCTAACCCTTGTAAATATCTGCTTTTGTTATTTGTTAGTTTTTTTTTTTTTTTTTTTTTTTTTTTTAAATCCTACCAGGTTTAGTTGTTAGTTTGTTATCGCTATCAGGTCATGGACCCCATCCGTCAGTTTTATGGGATATGATGTGTTCCTGGTACATTGCAGCAGAGAATCTTTCTCCGAAATGGATAAATGTATATACTTTTTAGCTTAAAGAAAAACGATTTTCATTTTAAAAATAAAAAAGATAGCCAAATAGATTTTCATTAGGAGGAGACCGGCGAGGTATAGAAAATTTCGTTTTGTTACTACATTTTGAAATAAATAACTTTGTTTCTGTTCCTCTATTTTGAAACAAATAGTCAAATATGTTTATTTAGAAAAATGCAAAATTATATTTATAATTCTTAGTACGTGTGATTACAACAACTAATACCGTATGCGATTAGTTGTTATTTTTAGCTGTAGACATGTCAACCACAAATGTTATATTTTGTTTAAAAAAAAAGAAAAAGAAAAAAAGACAGCGTTATAAAAAAAATGCTTGTTAAAATTTTAGACAATAATTTTATGTCTAAAATTTAAATTGGAAATCACATAATATTTTAATTTCATCTGGACAAGATAAAGTGTCTGATTTTTCTCAGAAAAAAGTTGGAATCTATATTGGCTTAAATTCAACGAGTCAGTGATGTCTTGCTTCAGTTCAGACTTTAGATCTGTTTGCTCTCCTCAATTCTCGCTGGAAATCAGTCAGCTTTTACCAGAAACTTAGACCGCCTGATTGGATGATGAACACGACGTGTCATTCACAATTTGCTTTTTGTTTAAAACAAATGAGTAGCCTATTTTTTTTATGAAAAACAGACAAGTAGTCAAAGGTCAAAACATTTCTATAACGGCAAATTAAAGAAGGGCGTGATGTCAGCATTTTAGTGATTTTTTTTGTGCCAAATTATTTAATTTTTTTCCTAACAAAGAATTTGAAGCTACAAAAATAAAGAAGGTACGCCTTCCGTACCATTTAATAGTATGGCATACCTCTAGTACGAAATAGTTTATAGTTTACAGTGATATGGAATTAGATTATAATTTCTTGACTCTTAAATCCCACGAATGCCGTTAGGTGTTGACTATTTAGTTCTTGTAAAAATGAAAAAGATACTATATGTTTCTCTTTTTATTACAAATATTATCCAATTATAAGTTGGTGTAGAAATGCCAATTGCGTCAATTTGTACAATTTTTCTTATTCATTCGGATTATATAAAAAAAAACCTAAATATAAAAGTTATAGAATTTTTCGTGAGCTATCCACAAAACTTTGATTCAGCTTAATTTTAATAAATATGATGAAATTATGATCAAAACATCAACATAAGTGTAAAAGAGAGTAACAATTATTACAGTGTCAACAATTGACATGACGTGCAATACAGCAAGACAACAATCAACATGACATACAATACAACTGTTATTGGCCGATTGATTTGAATATTGAAATTTGGAAATAATATGTGAATCATTTGTAAAAATAATTTAATTTATCTATTCATTGAAGATGTGATAAATTAATAATATACGAATTATCAACGAATCTAAATACTATAATTAGTCCATCTAAAAATAATAGAAATTGCCAATTTATTGTCTCAAATACCCTCTTTCCTACTAATTTGTATGCTTAAATGCTGTCATCGTACTTACGGGAGAAACAACTAGACATTTCATTCCATGCAATTTCTAATTTGATGATTCCAAACCAAAGAACTGAAATCTTACTCTATGCAATTCAAATCACTCTGTCGGTCTGCCTCCATTGTTTTCTGTAATGAATTTGGGTACGAATAAGACTTGATTGCAATATTGCATCGAAAATATTGTACCACTCTCTCCATTTCGTAACGCAGCTGGAGCCTTTGTGATACTAGATTTAGCTTCTCCGACAGGCTACCGCTATAGTAATTGCAAATCATTTGTTTATGTCATTTCCCATTTTTGACCTTGGAGTAACTCAGTAACAACAGTTTTGATCTTCAGTTCTAATCCGACTCTGCTGTTTTTATTCCATAAAAGCAGAAACCTGCTTTTACCATCTCAACCATTCAAATTCGTTGAGATTTGTGCATGGAAAAGTTTCTTTATCGAGATACGTGAATGCAAAATTTTGAATGGTTTGGATGGTAAAAGCAGGATCCTGTTTTTATTCAATAAAAGCAGCAGAGTCGGACTCTTCAGTTATCCGGAGCAAAAGGTGCTCAATTTTTAGAATTCGCATCCTCTGAGATATCTCAAACTTTGCGTGACTTTTTGGAATATCTCAAACGTTCAAATGCGTTCTACACGAATCTCAAAGCTCAAATAATAATGGCCCCCTACGGTTCCCCGAATAGGAACCGGACACGTCGGTCACGCAAAAATTGAGGTATCTCAGAGGATACGCACCCCAATTTTTATCTTTAGGTTATTGGATCTTCTGCGGCGTTTTGATGTATTCATAATGACGCGATCCACTGAGAGACAGACAGAAAGTCAGAAACCATCATAATAGTTTTAATTTATTAATCAGCACACAGTGTGTTAATTATCTATTCCATAAAAGATCCAAACCAGATCTTTGGATTTTTTAAATAGCAAATTTTTTAATTATTTTCCCAAAATAAAATCCGCTATCACTTTCCTTCTTTTTAGCTTCTCTCTCTCTCTCTCTCTCTTCTCTCTCCTCCGCTCTTCATCCTTCTCTTTCAAAGCTCCTGGATGAACAATAATGAAGTTTTAAAGAGTAATAAAACTTAACTGAAGCAACAGCTGCTTGAAACCGTGTGGGGATCCAGAAACCCTACTAGAAGTTGCCGTGAAAACTGTCCGATCTCATCTTGATTGTATTCTTATTCATCCTTCTCCCTTTTCTGGTGAGTTCGAGAGGATGATCTGTTCTTGTAAAATGCTAATTTTATCAGAGCCCTTTTTTTTCTTACTTGTTGGTTTTCTGTTTTCTTAGCTGCATTTTCCTTCTGTGAGGTCTTGGAATCTAAATCCTTTTAGTTCATTAAAGGAAAAAAATAAATAAATAGCCAGACTTATTGATTAAATGTTTCGAGATTTGATTTAATAATGCTAATTTATGTGTCTTACTTCCAAATCTGCTTTCACAACTCTTTCTGTATTGATCGATTCATTTTTCACCACTAATTTTTACGGTACCTTTTTTTTTTCCCTTTCCAGCATAGTTCTAATCACTAGTTAGCGAGAGTAAAAGAGATCAATGGGTGCAATTGACGTTGATGACAGTTCCTTTATAATGGGTGAACCCAAGGTAAAATTAATTTACTCCTCTTTTTATAGTGAATATTTCTTAAGGCTAATCATTTTTTTAGAATTGACACTGTCTTCCATATCTTTCTCTTTTCTATATTTCTAAAAGGTAGAAACGTTTATTACAATACTGATGAAAATCTATTGTCTTACACATCTAGTTACATGGGGGCATGTACAATGCATTTCATCCAATAGTATGCAAGGTGATGGGGATATTTCCTTGTATAGAGGCATCACGGCCGAGAAGCAAATCTGGTATTCAAGCTCTGTGCTCTTTACATGTGGCTCTAGATCGAGCCAAGACCCTTCTTCAGCATTGCTCGGATTGTAGCAAACTCTACCTAGTGAGTATAAGGCATTCTTTGTTCATTTGTGTATGTATTAAGTATGAGTTATTTTTTCTAACCGGGAATTAATTTTATGTATGTTTATCGTAGGCAATCACTTCAGATTCTATTCTGGTGAAATTTGAGAAGGCGAGGCTCTCACTTCAAGAAAGCCTAAGGCGGGTTGTAGAAATTTGTACAGAACATATTTGCAATCAGGTACCCAAGTAACTGTGTTTTATGCTGGATTTTGCACAAATTGCACAAAAAAATCGTCTTATTTGCAAAACCGTTATAGTTTCATCTGCAAATTGAGAGTAACCTACTTGAAGATTGAACTTATATAATTTTTTATTTATTTTGCTATTAAACTAACTACTGATTGTAACTTCTGACAGATTATGGAGATTGTCAGTGAATTGGAAGAAGTTTCCTTCTCTATGGATCAATCTGAGAAAGAAGCAGGTGATGAGATCATAAGACTCCTTCAAAAGAACGGGAAACAAAACAATACAAACTCCACCGACAGCGCAGAGCTAGAGATATTTCATCAAGCTGCATTAAAGCTCGGCATAACCTCTTCTAGGGCTGTACTAACTGAGAGACGATCCCTCAAAAAACTAATTGAGAGAGCTCAATCAGAGGGAGATAAAAGAAAGGAATCAGTCTTGTCCTATCTAAACCACCTCATCAGAAAATATTCAAAACTTTTTCGCAATGAATTTGGTGATGATACTGACTCCCAGGGGTCAGCCCCTTGCTCCCCTACTGTTTTAGGATTTGAAGATTCATATGGATCATGTGGTGGTATGAGCCGTGCTTTTGATAGAAACTTATCTAAAATAAGATCATTCAACTTTCGGCCTTCTGGGTTCAGATCGGGAAATTTACCAGTCCCACCTGAGGAGCTAAGGTGTCCGATATCTTTGCAATTGATGTATGATCCAGTTATTGTTTCATCGGGTCAGACATATGACCGAGTATGCATTGAGAAATGGCTTAATGATGGTCATAAAACATGCCCCAAGACTCAGCAAGAGTTGGTTCACCTATGTTTAACCCCCAACTATTGTGTGAAGGGGCTTATTGCTAGTTGGTGTGAGCATAACGGGTTTCCTATCCCCGAAAGTCCACCCAACAACTTTGACATGAACTGGTCTGTCGAAAGTGGGGACTCCAACAACCGGAAGAGTATGGAGGTTGTACCGTTAGAAGAAGAAAGCTGCATCACCCAAGTGGCTGAAAACAGTGATTATGGGAGCCCAAGCCCGAGTACTTCCTGTGCTTTGGATGGAAATAATGAAGGTTATAACCGTCTTTTGGCCATGTTGGAAGATGGAAAGAGTACAGGTAAAACGTACAAGTTGGTTGAGCAGATTCGGTATGTTTTGAAGGATGATGCTGAGGCCCGAACCCAAATGGGCGCTAACGGGTTTGCAGAGGCACTGGTACGGTTTCTGAGGCTTGCGGTCTATGATGGAGATGAGAAGGCTCAAGAAATGGGTGCCATGGCACTGTTTAACCTCACTGTTAGCAATAACAGGTACATTTTTTTTTTATCTGTGGTGTATTACTTTTCAGTTTTAGCCAAGAATGCTTTTCTTTGCAAGCTCAACAAGCCAAGAATAGAAAAGAAAAGAATATAAATTAGAATCTGAAAAAGAAAGGAGATTTGTCTTGTGACCTATGTCTTGGTTTCATAATCAGGGATTGACATTGATTATTTTGACAATCTTGGTTTTTCAAATAAATCTAAATATTTTTAAATAGTAAATTTATATGTATGTTATTTGACATAAAGATAGCCCAAGAATCAGATTTCATGCAATTTTAGTATTGTTTGATGATGCATCAAGGACTGTTAATTTCGGATTGTTGAAATTTAAAATCACTGCAGTGACTTGAAATACCATTGGTATAGATCATGTACATAACTGTCTTTTATCACCAAATCTCATTATTTATGGACATTATATAATATAAACCATGCTTGTCATGTCGGATTTAAAATTGAAGTTCTATTTTTGAAGATTGTTAAGCTTGTCAAAACAAAGAGTTGTCAAGTGATCCCCCCTCAATATAAAATAGCCATTCATTTACTTGAGGTGAAATCTAATTGAGGAAGTCCACAAATTTACTCACAGTAAGAATTTCTAATTTTCAGAAGCAAGGCATTGGTAATATCAGCTGGAGTTATAGATCTTCTAGAGCAAATGATAAAAAAACAACAGACTGCTGAACCGGCCACAGCACTCTACCTCAACCTCTCATGCCTGGATGAAGCCAAGCAGGTAGTCGGTTCGAGCCCGGCAGTCCCTCGGTTAGTTCAACTCCTACACTCAAATTCCAGCAGCCAATGCAAGCATGATTCTCTCTATACACTCTACAACCTCTCCACACACCAACCCAACATCCCTTGCCTTCTCTCCTCAGGCATACTTGATGGGCTTTATTCCATTCTCATGGCACCACCTTCTCCCGAAGGAGATCTTTATCGGTCCGAAAAGGCACTTGCTGTTCTAATCAATCTGGCATCTACACCAGCTGGCAGGAAAGAGATCCTTTCCTACCCAGGATTAATAACATATCTCGCAACACTATTGGACACGGGTGAGTCAACTGAGCAGGAGCAGGCGGTGGCGTGCTTGTTGGTCATGTGTAATGGAGACGAACAGTGCATCCCAGTAGTTTTGCAAGAGGGGATCATTCCTTCTCTTGTGTCAGTCTCAGTTAATGGCACAGCTCGTGGGCAGGAAAAAGCGCAGAAATTGTTGAAACTTTTTAGGGAGCAACGGCAAAGAGAGCCATCATTTTCTTCTCCCTCCCCTGAGGAGCAGGAGGTGGAGCAGCAGCAGAAGTCTATGCAACAGATGGTTGTCAAGAAGTCGATGTGTAAATCGAGGTCGAAAAAATTCGGTCGTACACTCAGTGCAATTCTCAAGTACAGGAGTTGCTCAGTGTATCAATGCTAGGGGTTCTTTGCAATAGTCAAATGTACATGTCATTTGTTTGTTTTTAGTTAGTTTTCTTTTTTTCTTTGGTCCTTGTCTTCTTTTGTTAGATCTCATCCCCTTTGCTCGGATTCAAAGGGTGATGTTAGCTTCAATCATGTATAGGGTGGATTTCTCTATCGAGAAAATTTTTCTTGCTCGTCTGCTACGAGTGCAATGGGGTTTTTGGTGTTGTGAAATCAACTATGCTCATGTATGGGTTGCATTTGGGTACATCTGTAAAATTACAATCAGTGCTTCATAGAGTTTTGTTGATAATATACCTTCTCTCGTATAATTAGATCAGCATTTCAAATAACTTGTGAAATTCATAAAAGTCGAATGGTATATAGATATGGTATTGACTTGTTGGATTCTAGCAAGAATTCAAATTCGAATCAGATCTGAATCAGGACATGAGTTTGGCTGTTGAAAATATTTGTATGGATGTTAGTCAGAGTGATGTAATCCTTTTCAGATCTCGTGTCAGAAAGTGGATCTGAACCGTACTCATGTCCGTTGAGATTTGCATGATATTTTGGAAATATGTATATAATACCAAAGGTCAATGCGACAAAAATGAAAAAAGTGAACCCAAAAAGAACGACAAAAATGAAATTAAAAAATCTGTTCCTTAAATTCAAATTGACTAGAGTTGGAATTGGTGCCATTATTGTTTCATCAATGGCCTAGTACGAACTACGAACCGTTGTATCTTTGAGCTAACAATGGAAGTGGAATCTTAATTAATTTATAAACATTAGAGAAGTTGGGGAGTTATGTAAGTTCCTGCTCAGATTCATTTTCCAGGTGCGGGACAGTGCATCTGGGACCATATTAACCTTACCCATGTGGTGATTATCGTCACATTGATCATATTAAATTGAATTTGTTGGTGTCATCCGAGTGTCATTTTTTGGTCCACACATGGAAATTTGGCACGATGTGTTTAATGATCTAGTTTGGTTTGTTGGAAGGGTTTAAACCTGGAGCTTTGGGTAGGTAAGGATAGGCCCATTGCCCATTCCAAATCTTAGCCCAGGAAAAGGTCCAGTGAATAAAAAAAGATTATTTCCTTTTTTATATTTGGTCATAATCATGGATATTTTTTATCAATAGAAATTATAAAATTCAAATATACAAAAACATAAAAAGTACTTGGATTGCAACAAATATAGTAAGATCGGAGTCAGCGACAACGATCCATCCATTTATGGATCGGAGTCAATGACTCAGATTCATGATGTTTTTTTTATTAATTATATTGAATTATGTAAGGAAGGTGCCACATTTGATAAAAATAAATAATAAAATCATGGATCTGAGTCATTGACTCTGATCCATAAATAGATGGATCGTTGTTCCTGCTTCCGATCTTACTATATTTGTTTCAATCAAGCTACTCTTTCTATTTTTGAATATTTGAATTTTATAATTTCTATTGGTAAAACATTTCCCATAATCATCGTGCTTCAATCGTCTTTTCATAGAACAGGGGAAAGTGGAAAGAGATGGCAACAATCCTGCAAATAGAAAATACATCATTCGCTTAGGCGGATTTTTATGTTTTTACTTTTTACTCATTATGATTTTTATTGTGCTCTATTTCTCTAAACCTGCACTAAAATCGGAAAGATTCACATTTTGTACCTTGAATTTATCTACTAAAATTAAATCGGTCCTTAAAACTTTTAATTGCACTATATTGATTTTTGAAATTTCTACAAAAATAAAATTGGTGCTTAACTTTGTTGGTCATCCTCAAAAGGACCGACGTAGTTTTTTGGTTAAAGTTTAAGGACAAATTTGGTGCAAATAAAAAATTTCGACCAACTCTGTCCATTTTTGGAAGTTCATGAACTAACTTGTTTATTCTTTTCAAAAATCCAAAGACCAATTTGGTGTAAATGAAAGTTTGTGAACTAAGTTGGCTTTCTTAGAAAATTCTAGGATCAAAATATAAGATTTTCCTAAAAATTATGGTAGTTTAACTTTATTTTAATACGAACAAAGAATTTGAACAATTAACGTAGAAATATTGTCCACACCAATATTTTTATTTTACTAATCAAAATAAAATGTATACATAATATAAATACATTTTAAGATTTTATTTGATAATTAAGTTTTAAATTTTGAGTTATTAAAGTTTAAAAAACAGAAGAAATAGTTGAAGTATTTATCTTCTTATGTTCATAATTCTATTATTCGAAAGGTTGACGATTGCCCTTGGCGATGTACTTTAAAATATAGTGCTATATTCACCGCATTTATTGTAATTTTGAGAGCTCACTAGGGCTTATACATCAATACTCAAAATTAGTGTTCTAAATAGCTGCCATCGTTACGTTATAGTTTTTTCGGACTATAAAAACTATGCTATGGAATAAAAATTTGCTAATTCAGCTAAGACCGCTACAGCTGTAATAACTTACAGTTATTACTGCTTTGCGCTATTGCTGACCGCTATGCTATATGTGTTTTTTTTTTGTAATTTGCATGGGTTTCTATGCTTATTTTCCTATTTGTGATGTTATATGATCCACTGTGCTAGGCATGCTAAACTGAACTCTGTGTTTCTATTCCTATTTGTTATATTCTCTCCTTTTATATCGAAAAATATTTAAATATTAACATTTCTTTTTAATCGTTATTCGTCTAGTATCCACTTATAAAATTATTGCCCTTCGTTTGTACTGAAAGCTGATTTTGACTATTGTAATATGTAAAATAATCAAATAGGTACTGACTTCGTTTCACTTGTAAAATTAATTACTCTTTGTCTATTACAATATGTAATATAAGATATGAACTATTAAAGAATAGTACCTTGTAGATATTTTTTTTTCTGATTTGCATGATTAAAAAAAGTATAGACTTAGATTAGTTGTCATTTGATTGTTATCCCCAATTCTATTGATAATGTTAATAATTAGCAGAAATATATAATATAATTTTTTAAAAGAAAAAAAATGCTATGTATGATAATTTTGCTATAGCTACGCTATTTGCGATGAGTTTTTTTTTTAACCTCTCTTCATTGATGCGATAATCACTACTTAGAACTTTGATCAAAACTAATGTAATTAGATAAAAAAAAAATGGCACACTTCAAGTTTGAACAAATAAAAAATATCTGGGTACTTGTCAAATTATCAACCGTATACAAACAAGACCAACTCTTAAACTATCAGGCATCAATCTTTAGATTATTTAAGCTATCTAGCCAGGGAAAGTTCAGATTTAAATAATTTATCGGATTTAAATTTATTAGTTATATAAAAGACAATTAATATAATAAAAAAACAAAACTAATAAGCTCTTACATAATAAAAAAACAACAAAATAATATCATTTCACATATTAAAAAACAACAAAGTTGGTTCAGATTTATAAATTTTTTTAAAATAATGAAGTTTTTTATTGACAGTACTTTGAACTACCATAACTAGCTTTCAATTCCAGAAAAAGATAATTTTTTTTTCCAAAGACAACAATGTAGTACTGAGTCTATATTTTTCTACTGAATTTCAAAATTTAAAAAGCATATGCCCCCTTACTCTATATGGGCCCGCCTTTGTCTACGAATAAACTATTAACAAACAAACGACAATCCTTAACTTATAAATTGTCAATTACGTGTAAAGAAGATAACGACTATAAAAGATAATGACTTGCCTAATGGGGATTCTATGAAAGATAATAACTACAGTGTTGAAACTTGTGGCAATTATAAAATCTATATTAAATTTTCTTACTTTTAGTATAAATGATATACATATAGTATAGACTATCTTTTCAATATTAAGTTTTAAATTTAAGTTTTTTAGTAGTTAAAATAATTAAATCAATTCATTGTTTTGTTATTTTCAAATTAATAGTGAAAATTAGTTATACAAGTCCATGACGTAGGGGTGCAAACGGATCGGATAATATCCTGCCTTATCCGGATCCGTATCCAAAAATTTGATATGGATATTCGATATAATTTTAATTATCCATATCTGAATAGTAGATATATACCATATAGTTTAATGTATATTATGAAAAAATTTATGTATATATTTACGGTACGTCTAATATCCGATCCGATATCCATATCCGAAAAATAAAAGCGGATACGGATATGGTTTTACCAGTATCCGATCCGTTTGCACCCCTACCATGACGCGATCAGTCTTTCATCTCCATAGAAAAACAATCGAGCGGTCGAGATTAGGGGTGTCAATGGGTACGGTAAGGGTCGGATGGAAGTATTTTCATATCCGTACTCGTTACAAATTATTCTTATCCGTACCCTACCCGTACCCGCGGAACCGACTCCGCTCCTTTTCTTGAGAAAAGGAGGGTCCTCCTATTCTCCCAAAAACGGTCTCAATTACTTTTTATTTTTAAATCAATTTAATCTATTAAAATAATTCAGATCTAATCGAAGCCGTACGATGAATTTTCAACGATCTGGATAAAAGAATAGGAGGGTGCTCATTTTCTTAAGAAAAGAAGCAGATTTTGATCCCCGTACCCGCTACAAATTATCTTACTCGTATCCGACCCTTACCCATTATGGTTGTCAGATAACGAAACGGTAGCGGGTAATTTACAGGTAATAATAATATAATAATTATTTTTATTATTTATTAAATAAAATATTAAAATATATATATTCATTTAATACATACATAGTACTTTATTAAAAAAAATTCTTATCATGCTAAACGCAAATAAACTAATTAAAATACTCTTTTCAATATCTATTAATATATATAATATACATAATTTTTCTTTTATAATTATCCGATCGGATAACGTGTACGAAATAGACTTTATTCGTACTTTTACCTGTTTAGATAACGAAAAAAAATATTTATCCATACTTGTATCCCTGTATCCGAGAAGTTTACGAAAAAAAAAATTTATCCGTACCCGCATACGGTATGAGTAGGGTAAACGGATAAAAGGGTGCCATTGACACTCCTAGTCGAGATTGATCATGCTCTGCGATCTCTCAAGATTCTCAACGCAAGTCTTGCTACCATTTTTGTAAAAGAGAAAGCAACTACAGCATCAGCACCTAGAATTCTATTCCATCTCTCACCGTCTTATCTCTACTTTTTCTCTCTCTTTCCCCTTTTTCCCTATTATCTCTCATGGCCAAGAGAACATTCAACATTTCATGTCAGGTTTGGGGCGCACGCTTGGTCAAATTCGTATGTGTTACTCTTTTGATCTCTTTTGTGCTTTTCTTGTTACTGATTGTTGCTTGTGTAAACTGGTTTTCCCTTTATTCTATACCTTATGTGATGGTTTTGAGCAATGGATTATTTTGTTCTTTTTAGATATATTTTGATTTTCTCTTCACGTGGTAATGGGAAGCAGCTTGGGTTTGTTCTATTAAATTCTTTTCTTTTTAATATCTGAACTTAAGATTCTTAAACATTGGAGATAGATAGTCCAAGTTATCAAATTGCTCAATTGAACTTCAATCAGAGGCCCATATTAATTCTATCTTAAGTAGATGCAATTAATGAGAGACTATGTGCCGATTTCATGAATGAGATCTAAGATTCTGATAAAATTCTTTTGCTTCTCCAATTCTTTCAAAAATAAGCAACAAACAAGTACAAGTATAGTTTCCACTTGCCACCTTTCTCTTTTAAGATTTTTTTTTTTAAGATCATTGGGGTACTGTAATCTTGTTTGCAGTATTGTGGTTCATGATTTGGCAAATGATTTATTAAAATATATAACATGCTTATATGCTTGTTCTAATTCCAGGAATAACTGGAGATGGGAGGTGCCTATTCCGATCAGTTGCATATGGAGCTAGTATAAGGTCGGGGAAGCCATCTCCTAGTGAGAAACTTCAAAAAGAACTTGCTGACGAGCTTAGATCAAAAGTATCTATATTACTTTATATTGCCTAAATCATATTATGAATTATATATTTATTTTTCTTTTATGTACCAAAAGCCATATCCTGTGTTGACTAATATTGGTATTTTAGGTTGCTGATGAATTTGTCAAGAGGAGAGACCATACAGAGTGGTTTGCTTTTATTTCTTGCTTTCTATTTATTTAATTTAGAACATCATGCAAAGTTGCTATACCATGAATAAGGAAATAAAATGCAGCAGTAGCTATTAGTATGGAACTGGTACCTACCTGTAATGACTACTATATGCAACTCGTATTTTACTCCAGGGTTGTTGTTGTATATTTGAAGTGAAATATTAGGGAAAATAAAGAGGTCAGTAATTACTAAACCCTCGTAACATGATTTTTATTATGTTATGGATACAGGTTTCTGGAAGGAGATTTTGAATCATATGTAACCCAGATAAGGAAGCCTCATATTTGGGGGGGTGAACCTGAATTGCTCATGTGCTGTCACGTTCTTCGGTCAGCATCACATTGCCTTAACCAATTTCAAATGAAACATTTGTATTTTTTTCTTATAAATTGTTGTTTTCCAAGTTTTATTGTGGATATGATCCTTTTCCTTTTGTTTTGGGGCTGTAAAGGCATCATGTTCTAGAAAGCTAAAAAAGAAATTCTAGTTTGTAGTTCTGATAGGAAAATTTTCCTAGGCACCAGGCAGGTATTGTGCAATATCAGAAGAGTGAGGCTATGCATATTACACAACGGCCCGCGCTATGGACTCATATCTCCATTTTTGAAGTCCAAACAGTCGATCTGAACCATTCAACATTCTCTTCATATAACAATGTACTTGCAGTAAAGCCACTAACCTTAAAAAAAAAAACTCAGTGTACTATAATTTTTTTAGATAGGTAAATCATTTGATTGAAAATTCTGGATCATTCAAAATCATTGATTTTCTACCTATCTAAAAAAAATAGTAAACAAATTCTAAAAAATGTCAAATTTGGTCTACAAGTACCTTTACATAGAGTGATTCGGATCGACTATCTAAACTTCGAAAATAAAGATACAGATCCTTAGCACGGGTTGATCCGTAATATGCATATTACCATAGCCTCTCTCATATCAGAATATATCTGTTGGTTAATGTGGTACCAAGTGGTTATAATGAAACGTCAACAGCTTTGTTTTTTTTGTTGCAGGATGCCTATATCAGTTTATATGTATACGAAAGGCTCTGGCCATGAAGGCCCCAAAATTATAGCTGAATATGGTCAAGAATATGGGAAGGAAGACCCAATTCGGGTCCTTTATGATGGCTATGGCCATTATGATGCATTACAAGATCCTATTAGAAGGACAACATCAAGATCATGAATTATGATCCAAATAAATATTACAGGTATAGTAAAACAAATTTTGTCTCTTTCTTCTTGTCTTTAAAAAAAATCAAAATGCTGAGGCCATGCTGGTAAAGTCTGAACCCTTGTTGTAGAAATCATGTTTTTTTAAGGGAGGTTTATAACGAGAAACTTTTAGCATTTTTAGTTAAATATTAAGGAAATTTTCATTTACCATTATTACTCTTTTATTATATCAGGAATAAATATAGACGACTACATGGAGCTGAACATGTTTGATTTCAGCCAATTACTTTGGGAATATTGAATTTGGTCCCTGGAAAATCTATCAATTTGTCTGTAATAAGTATAACGTGCGACAATAATTATGCTTTGATTACTCTCAATACTCTGTTGTAAATATTACTTGATGAAAGCTCAACAACCACTTTATATTACAATATTTCTGCAGGATTGTCTATTTGACATGCACTGTATTGTAAGTCAAATGACAAGTATATCTCTTTGTTGTATTGCTCTGTCTTTCTAATTTCAGAAAGAAAGAAATGTTGTGCCTCATTTGTGTAAAATTTATTTAGGATGACAAGTTATATTGTGTGATATATCTGCAAGACTATTACGTGGAGTAAAATATACTAATATCGTTAATTGCACTCTATGTTTTTTTTTTTGCTAATTATGATATCTTTCTGGTTGTATACCGTATGGTTGTGAGGGGGAAACGATGAGAGAATTAAATGCAAATAAAATGTGATATCTCTAGCCCAATTTCTAAACAGATTTAAAAACATTGGGCTTCTTTACAGTCTATATCCGGCCCAAATTTTAGACAGCGTAAAAAACATTTGAGGTTTCTATTTAGGCCCTTCGTTCGTATTTTTTCATGTCCTCTTACAAAACTAAAAGGCGGTAAACTTTCATGGGAAAATATTTTGCTTGTGAACTTCTTATAATGTTAGTAGTTTTTACTAGTATGAACTGTATTTTGTATAATATGTGAACTACATAAAAAATTAAAATAATTAACCAAAAGTAATACTAAATGTTGAGTAGAACTAGGGTCTTCTTAAGTTCATCGAGTCTTTTTGTAAATTCAACTCTAAAACTTATTGGATTGATTTCAAATAACGAATCCGAACTGTTGAAATTCATCTACTTTACGAGTGATGCTTCTACATGCGAAAATTTTAAACTTTTGAATTCATTTAGTTTACAGTCAAAATTTAAAATTTATAAATTAATTTTAATGCATCTATTTTTGAACGTTTTTTTGACCACTTGACTCTATACAAAACTAATTCCAAATTAATTTTTTTTTGCATGTAGACGCATCACTTGTAAGGTAGACATATTTTAACAGTTTGAATTCGTCATTTGAAAGTAATCCAATACATTTTAGAGTTGAGTTCATAAAAGAGCTTGATGAACTTAAGAACACCCTAGTTCTACTCTGCGAAATCTCAATACGGATCGAACGGTCCAGAAATGACATCGAATTACACCTTTCATTCTCATATTTTGGACACTATTAGTAGACCTATATTTTCTTTGACGAGGGAAAATGCGGAGGAGAAGCCGACCGGATCTATGAGATGAGATTATTAAATGTGAACTTGCTTGGAACAGCACTACTACATGCAGCTGATTTAATGCGGATATGGTTAGTTAGTTATATGCTGATTTTTATACTGTGTTTGTTCAAACTGACATAACTTGTATCTCACACATTAACTGAACACATCTGACTTCCATGTCAAGTCTTGTATAAGGAGGTAGATATCTAATCTAATTAACAAGTCAAGATGTAGTAAGCTATTTGAATTCTGTTTCATTATTTCTGGACGAAGTTTCGTCCAGGTTCCATTTCTACAGGTAATTATACTTGGTTAATTGTCTTTCATTTCAACAAGAAAATTTGGTACCTTAGCGAATTTGAGTTGTCTCTGTATTCTCTAACCTTTTTTTTTTTTGAATTCCACTACTACTCAAAAGCTTTTGAATGCATATAGGAAATGAAATTAATTTCTCATCATAGCATATATACATACCATTGATGGATGTTTAATTAAATGGTGCATTTATGATCTTACGTTGTCAATACATGCATGTAACAAGTTGATGACATTAACATTTGCAACTAATAATAATCAACTCACTTTATGATGAATTCCAACACTACTTTAAATTCTCCTTTGAAAGATCTTGTCTAATTACATTCTTTTAAGAAAATCAAGCTAATAGAATAGAGATAGGAGTAGGTCCGATGGGCATCGGATCTACTTTTTGGTTCAATTAACTCTAACACCGTACGATTTGCATCAAGATAGTGCGAACAGAAATTGAAACAGACCTGCACGGATTTTAATATATCTAGTACAGATTTTGATGAAATTGAATGGTCATTTCACCCCTCGAACCAAAGTAGGTCCGATGGGCATCGGAACTACTCTGAATTCAATAGAATAAGGTTTACTTTTCTTACACAACATGTAAGCTTCAAAACCGAATAGTCTCATTCAGTAAACTTAGATAGTGATAGCATGACATGTTATGTAAGATTGGAATCACACTTTTGTGTTAGTCTTGCCTAAAATTTGTGGAATTAACTATTAACGAATATATCAACAATTGGAATTTTTTTTTTTTTTTTTTGCATTAGCTTGCTGTCTCTAACAAAATTAAAAAAAACTTGGACTTCAGTTTTGTTTACTACTATTTTTATTATTTTACCCCAAAAGGTCCTGTATCAGGGTATAATTTAGTTAGAAAAATAAGGAAAATAATTATGATACTCTAATTCGTACTATAACGACACTTATAATTATACAAATACAAAGATTTCATTTTATGCAACGCACAAATAATATAATCAAAATGAAGAGAACCAGACTTTTGTCTAGTGAAAAAAACAATGTTCTCTGTATGAGAATATTAAATAGTTGGGCAACTTGAAATCCAACTTTTACTAACAAAAATTGAATCAAAATAAAAAAAAAAACATATGATGTGCGATACATAAAGTCAAAACAATGTTGTAAATATCTTTACTCTGCGTATATCGCTTTTCGATCGATTGTGGTGAAACCGTTCGTTCCCGTCCTTCCTTTAACGATGGTCAGTGGATAATTAATTACGAGACAATTAGTAATTAATATTGATTAATTAGTCTAATAAAATGGTCAACAAAGAGAACTTTTTATTGCACGCTCATTCAATCAACCAAGAACACTTTCAGTTTATCACCCACTAAATTATTTAAGTCCGAAAAAAATTAAGGAAAAAAATTAATTGAAAGGACTCTAGCCTTTATCACCTAGGCTCCTAGCTAACATAGCTTGTTTCGTAGAAGCAGCACAAGAGAGAGACCAAGGACTTGGAAACCTAATTGAAATTTGACGAAATTTTATTGTCAATTCCAAATTAAGTTGCTAGGCTGCCATGCTGACATAGATGGAATGAGACCAGTATTCTCTGCGGAGTTTTGTAGTGCGGAGTTGTGTGGAGCTAATCAGATGGCCCAGATTTACTCTCAGCCGATGAGTGCTCGGTATGATGGAGGGAGCAGTATTAATTTTTCTTTGAGATTCGTGCCAAAATCTTATTTGGTCCATCCGATCAAAACGAACAGACCAGATTAAAAGAACCGCACGAACTCTGCAGGTAAAAGCTCCGCAAAGGATGTGATTCCAGATGGAATGACATCAATTGGAAGTATAAAAAGGCATGGAATTTGGTTAATAAGTTTTGCCTCAGGTGCCAAACTATTTGGATAATTAACAGAGAAGTTCTTGCTACATGCAGCGTACGAGTCAAATGTAGCCCTATTTGGTTCTATTGTCGGTGTACTGTATGAAGTGAAGACTGCTCTGTCAATATATTTACCAAACTATTTCAAGGATGTGAGAGAAAAGATACGGTTGTCCATTTCTTAGTAGGTATACCTTTCTCAGCTGCAACTGGAAGTATTTTAATTTGATGTATTGTTGGATTATGTATTTTACAATCAAGTGGGAGATGTAATTAATGTAATAAGCTTATCTATAATTTAGATAATTGCTAAAATAGGTCAGTCTCGCCAATGCCAGTAAATTGGTATCTATACAGAGTATACAGGGTACAGCTATGCATGTTGCAATCGATATATATAGCTATGAAGAGTAAACCTTGCTAAAAATATATATAGTAAATTAACAAGGTTTGCAATAATTAATATTTGTATGTTGTCCATATTTTTTTTCATCACATTTCAGAACTATTTGAAATTTGATGAATTAATGATTAATACATTATTAATTGTCAACTTTTAAAATAATATAAAAATATTATTAAAAAATACTAAAATCGCAATATTTATCTAATTATAATGGTGAATAACATAATTTTTAAATAAGATATATTAAAATTTATAGTATATATCTACTATTCAGATACAGATAATTGAAACATAAAGCTATATATCAGCATCCATGTTCACATGGATATCCAAATATCGGATATCCACATCTAATTTTTTTAATATGAATCAAATACAGATCGAATATTATCCATACTGTTTTCAACCCTACTTACTGTCCCGTGCGTATACGAATACAGTCTACACCGAACAGTTTGCTGGCTTGATCGGTGTCATATATGTTATCAGGTCCAAATATTTTACATTATGTCTTTAATCTTAAAATTTAAAATTTAAATGTCAAAATAAATTCGATAGATATTATCTACATCATTGTCTCTATGGACATATACAAGTTTATGACATTTTAGACTTTATTTTTATTGGTATTAAGAACTTACAAAAATATACTGAGATAGATAATTTCTGATTATTAATTTTTTAACTCATTGATTCGCATACAAAACATAAATATAATAATAATATAATATATATTACATCTAATAATTTCATTTTAAATTTTTTTATATTAAAATTTGTATTATTAAAAAATAAAACAGTGAAGATATAATGGAGACACAAAATAAAGGCTGTTAATGTTATTATTATAAAATAAAGGTTGTTACGTGTGTGTTATAACTGTTTATGTAATTTTGGTTAAAAATTATTAACCACGAGCTTGCTCTTGTATCAATAAATTATAAAAAAAAAAAACAGAGAGAGAAAAATGACGACTTGAATAGACACCCATGCATGATGCATGGCTCCTGGATCTCATGCTCATTATTCTAATTAATTTGGATTGTGTAAAGCACAGAACAGATCATCTAGGAATAAGAATAAATATGATTCAAATTTTGGAAGTACCTATTGCTCAGTTGTTGTACGACTTCATTTTTTATTACTTGCTCTTTTGTTAAATATTTTGTGCGAATCGCTATCCAAGGGAATTTTGGGTCATGCTTACTTGGCAATATACAAATTCCTCGTGTGTTGTGTGAGGCTTAGAAAAGAGATTTGCCAATTATTCCTATTCCCGGTCTACTATGATAAGTTTGGATTATGCTCATCTAAACTTTACCATTCTTATATGAGGAGAGTTTAAATACACTATTTTTTGTGCTCTAATATGCTCTAATATACTATATATCTTTTATCTTTGTTTTCAAAGTCCGTATAATCGATCCGAACTGCTTAACATGTTCTTCATAATAAAATATACTTGGGGACCAAATTTTATATTTTTTAGAAATTTTTTACTATTTTTTTCATAGGTACAATATTACTTTATCGGATGGTCCATAATACCCTTAAAACAATGATTTTGTACCTATAAAAAAATAGTTAAAAAATTCTAAAAAAATATAAAATTTGATCTCCAAGCATGTTTTATTTTGAAGATCAAGTTGAGCGGTTCGGATTGACCATTCGGACTTTGAAAACATAGATAAACGATGTGAAGTATATTGGAGCATCAAAAAATGATGCATTTGAACCCTCCTCTTCTTGTGTACACACACACACATGATACACTGTATATAATTAAACAATAGAGCTTTAGTGAAATAAGATAATTGAGGATGGTTTAAATGTTTACATTTTGTATATTTTTATCGTGTCTTTACTTTTTTATTTTTTAATAATATATTTTTTTAACTTATATGTTAAAATAAAACAATTAGATATTTATATATACTATTTTTGCTTATAATTTTTTTTAGGAATCAATAATTTTAAACAAATAACATTTAAAAATTATCCACACCAGTGTATTTTTGTCACTTCTTGATACCAATCAAAATGAAGTCGAAATATCGTAATATTTTACATGTTTATGGAGAAAATGACATAGATAAGTTTTAAATTTTAAATTATTAACGACTTTGATAATGACTTAATTAGAAGTATTAAACCATGATTAAGAATCAAACATGATACATGTGTAAAATTAGTTAGCTTTTAGATAAAGATAAACTTAATTAAGTTTTCTCTTTATTAGGCTTGGTAATAGATAATGACAACAACTAAAGGCTCAACCAAGTTCAAAAATAATATCATTAAAAAACAAGAGAACTGTTTTGTTAGTCACAAGTTCAAAATACAACATGATCAGTAAAAAAATATATTAAAAAAGGATGCATCAATAATTTTTTTACTGAAAAATTATCATGAAAAAAAGAGGTGTATGTTTATAAAAAAAGAAAAATCAGAGGTGCATTTAATGGGAGTTAGATGATGTTTTTTTTTTCTCCAGCATGATAAGTCATTTGATATATTTAATTACAACTTTCTTTATATTATAATTAAGAAGATCAAATTCTTTACTTCATTATTTCTTAGTTGAGGTTGTTGACAGCTAATGCATGACTGATATTCCTACAGTTGCATAGTTGCATTAATGCAGATTAATTATTTAAAATAAAGGAGAAAAAGGAGTATTGATATAAGGGAACGACTAATAGTCTCCTCCATTCTATCTCCTAAATGTCCCCCTAACTAACTTATCCATAAAAAAGTACAATGGAGACCACTAACTAATTGAGAGAAACATTAATTACTTGGAGGACCACTTAAATTTGAAAAAAAATTATAACTGCCGTGCACATGTATGAACACTTATGCGCGCAAGTATTCATATATAATATATCAAGTATTCATACCTAAGATATTTAAGTATTTAAACAAAAACTGGACATCAACTTTCTTTTCTATCTAGTCACACACTTTTTACATGTTTTTAGAAGTGGGTTTTTTTTTTCTCCGTTTAATCTAATTAATATTTCTAACGATCCGTGAGGAATTTTTCAAATCTAAAACCACGAATATTTTCTACGTAATTTTCTCTTTCAAATGAGATCCATGATGAAGTACTTTTGGGTTCTTCGTCGTTCAAGTACTCATATCTCGGCATGCAAGTATTCATACTTCAACGAGCAAGTATTCATACCTTGTCAAGTATTAATACTTACTCAATAAAGAGTCATTTTGTTATTTCAAATTGTTTAGAGAACAAATTTGACTGTGCAGAGAATAATTTCATAAAAGAGTATGCCTAATGTCCTACAAAATAATACACCAATGAATAAACTTTAAAAAATATTCATACTAAAACCTAAAAAGTATTCATACTAAAACATATAAAGTATTCATAATATAACTTTCAAAGTATTATCACTATAAAATATTCATATTGCAAAGTATTCATACTAGAACATTGGAAGTATACATAACAAAATCAATAAAATTAATCTTACTAAAATAATGTAAGTATTCACACTATAAGATTGAAAGTATTCACACTATGAGATATGAATACTTGCTCGACGAGATATGAATACTTGCATGCCGAGGTATGAGTACTTGAACAATAAAGAACCCGAAAGTACTTCATTATGGATCTCATTTGAAAGATAAAATTACGTAGAAAACATTCGTGGTTTTAGATTTGCAAAATTCCTCGCGGATCATTAGAAATATTGATTAGATTAAATAGAGAAAAAAAAACCCACTTCTAAAAACATGTAAAAGATGGGTGTGTGACTATGGAGAAAAGAAAGTTGATGTCCATTTTTTATTTAAATACTTAATATCTTAGGTATGAATACTTGATATATTATATAGGAATACTTGCGTGCATAAGTGTTCCTACATGTGCGCACCAATTGTAAATTTTTTCAAATTTAAGTGGTCCCCCAAGTAATTATTGTGTTTTCTTAATTAGTTAGTGGTCCCCATTGTACTTTATTGATAAGTTAGTTAGGGGGACATTTAGGGGACCAAATGGTGGGGGACAAAATCTTTACTCTTGATATAATAAAAGGAATTCTAGTACAGAGAGGTATGAACCGAATATTGTAAATCATGCTTAATTATGTGACTTAATTAGTAAATTCAAATAATTTCAACTCTACAAGAAGTATCAATTCTTGGTCCTTGCTGATTTAAATATGATTGTCTTTCCATTTATTTCCTTATTAATTTTCGCTTTAGACGCTGGAATAAAATTAATCTTCACTTTTTGGTCTAAGTTGAGGCGCGTCCGTATCCTTTGAGGTAACAAACTATTTTTGTTAAGATCCAGACCGTCCGATTAGAAATCAGACCAATTAAGTCTGAGATGGAAATGCATGAGGTCATTTAATGTTCGTGTAGATTCTGTTCAGGCGGTTCAGATGTAAACTAAAATATTTTGTTACCTTAGGTGATATAAATACCATAGTGACAAATCAATTATTCAGATTCAGTTCGGTGAGGTAAAAAATTCGTGATTCGGGAATAATTTGGGTATAATTCGGGAATAATTCGGTACTATTCGGATCAAATATCTCAGTTCTATAAGGGAGCAAAAACAAAAATAACCAAAAAATAAAATTATGGGAAAAATTCAGGGAAACTTCAGTAAAAACTCGTAAAATTCAGGAATAATTCGTAAAATTCGTAAATTATTCGGGAATTATTCGGTCAACCGAATAATTCGACATTCGTTCAGCATCACCAAAAAATTGAATAATTCATGAATAATTAGAAAATTATTCTCAAATCTTGTCTTTTTTTTTTCTTTTTTTTTTTTGAAATTATATTCTCAAATCTTGTCACTATGATAAATACCAGTGAGGCATTCGTAAGTAGAAATGTAGAACACATAAATTGACTGAAAGGAGTTTGTCCGTAGGAAGCTTTTCAGGAATTGCAACAGTTTTGTGTAATGCGTTATATGATTTGGTCAGAAATGGAGCCACAAAACATAATAGGATGGGGAAGATTAGAATAGGACATAGCTGTATAATTATTATAATAAATACAAGAATATTTTTTGTAAATTTTTCTGAAAAATTACAAAAAATATATATATATTTTATAAATAATAGTTGGATGATTCGGCTCTCACATTCGTCACATAGGATCCCCACATGATCATATAAGATTGTAGTTCAAAATTCAAATCCTTTGAAATCATTTCTTTTCACACGTCAAGATCGTTATTTGGATTGCACTGTTGAAATTAAAAAGAATCAGATTCTTCTATTTAAGAAGGAATGAAGAATATCAGAGCTGATCATCTCTGTACAATCTGGATATCTGTTTGTCACTATTCTTAAATCTTAAAAGAAATTAAGGCGATCTAATTTGAATCTTTGATTAATATTAGGATCGAATAATAATCTCAATTTGGGCTGTTGAATTTCCGATTTCCTGTTATTTTCAGGATTCTATAGAATTTGGTCCTATATAATTAATATTTTGTTAATCCATCAAATGAATTTAATTATAGAGGTAAGAAAAAAATTTAGAGCTCATCCATGTTGGCTCATTTAAGCGCCATTTAAAAGAGTTCTATATGTAGTTAAATTATTTATATTTGAATTTAATGTCATTAATATAACATTATATGCTTAATTTGTCTTTAGATATCCATGCAAAACTTCTTCAAATTTTATAAAAATAATAATATATTTGTAACTAATAAATATCATAAAGGAGGGTCCAAATACTTTTTTTAGACCTTTATTTTCTTTATTCTTAAAACTTCCATAATTTAATATTTAACTGTCAAATACCGTCTATGATATATATTATTTTCTCTTTGTATATGTAAAAAATTATGACATTTCAACATTGTCTTCATTATTATTAGAACTTTGTATAAATAACACTGTCTGAACGTTAATTTTTAAACTTATTGATCATATAAAAACAAAGTTGGAAAGTAATATTTTTATTTGTATGTTGAGAAAATAATATAAATTACATCTAGCGATTTTATTTTGACATATAAGTTTTAAATTTGTTGTTATTAGAAAATTAAAAAGTTGATACAATATGGAGATATAGGAAATGAAGACATTTAGTCCCATATCAATAAATAAGAGTGAGACTATGGCACGGTACATAGCGCGAAGTTCGTACTATGGATCAATATCTTCTTTTTCAAAGTCCATACAATCAATCTGAATCATTCAACATGATTTTTATATAAAAATGTACTTGAATATCAAATTTTACATTGTTTGTAATAATTTTACTATTTTTTTAGATATGTAGAAAATCACTCGATCTAAAAATTCTAGACCAATTAAAAGTAGTGATTTTCTACACATCTAAATAAATAGTAAAAAGATTTACAAAATGTAAATTTTAATCTTCCAGTTCATTTTTATATGAAGATCATGTTTCACGGTTCATATCGACCATTTGAATTTTCAAAACGAAAATATCGATCTAATATTATACGAACCAACCCCTGCTCTGAATAAAATCCCATTTTTATCTGATATATTTCAAATGTGGATCTAGATATGAACAAATATTAGTATCAGTTTATTTTAGTCAAATTGGCAACTTGACTAATCAAATGAACTTCAGACAAAAGTGTGTTTGGAGAACCACTTCTCCACCTCTCCATTGATACAAAAGCTAGCTGTGAGCAAAAATTTTGGACTAGCCAAATCTACTTCTTCTTCTATGATATGGTTGCATTGTTTACTCCATTTTATTATCTATCTAGAATTCTAGATACACAATACATCTGTTCCATGATTATGTTAATAAAACATTTGGTTTTCTGCTGTTGTTTGATATTTAAAGAGATATTGTAAGAATAAATATTAATTGAATTATGTTCGAAATCTATAAAGAACAATCATTTGTAAATATTAAATAGGTTAGATGACTTGACATCTAAACTTTACTAAAATAAATAAATATTGAACTAATTATCTTTCAAGCAATTTTCTTTGACACAAAAAATATCAAATAATTTTGATTTGGATCGTTACTCTATATCCTCTAAATATCCATTATCAAATTTTAAATATCACTTTAGAATTATAATACTGATATTTAACTATATTCACATAAAAAGAGTTTTTGTTGCATCCTGCTACAACATAATTTACAAAACAAACTATAAGTGTCATTAAACTTCAATTTAAAGTTAAATGAAGTGCATAAAAGTTTCATGTTGGCATTTTGAAAATCAATCATGCTATTTTACTCAAGCTACTTCAAACAAGAATTGAGTTTGAGCGCTACGCAAGCTCACTTATCATTTATCAAGACGTTTTTCAATTATATAAATATTAAATAATTTAAGTGTAAAATGATAAATATTTGTTCTTTATTATTATTATCATTATAAGATCGAGGCTATAATACTATACATAATACAGATTGGTCCATACTATGAATCAATATCTTCGTTTTGAAATTCAAAATAGTTTATCTGAACTATGATCTTCATATAAAAATATACTTGCAAATTAAAATTTACTTTTTAAATTCTTTTACTAATTCTTTTTGATAGGTAGAGAATTATTATTAATTTTTAGATCAATATAATGTTTTAATGTTATGCCACGTACGCCCTCTTTCATAGTTAAAGAATAACTTAATTGAACCAAGTGTAATAAATTAAAAGCTAAAAAAATCCAAATGCCTACTTTAATTAATTAGTGAAGAAGTTCAAGATTTCCTTATCGTATAAAATTGGGATTCGAAAGATTTGAAACTTGCAAACTTTTTGGACTAATCAAAACATAGTTTTTAATTTTTTTTTCTTAACCATATATGTTAGACAAAGTCTCTTATTTTACCATCCATTATATGACATCACATATAAAATTACCTGCTTCAGTTTCATTAAGGACTCCTTATTTTCTCTGTTAGCCCCACTGAGAGCAACCAAAATTAAGACTTTATTAGAAATAATAATAATAATAATAATAATAATAATAATAATAATAATAAATGAAAATTGAGTTATTTTCTTACAAAGGCCGTACCTGTTTAAAGTTGGTGATATTAGTGTTGTAAAAAACAGTGTTAACGGCCGAACCGTTACGAATACATTTAACAGATGTCTATTTGTGGATAAAAATGATTAATCGGCCATTTTACCTTTTAATTGTCTGTTTATTTCCGTTTATTCCTGTTTATTCCCCTTTATTCCAGTGAATGTTTATTTTCACATTGCTATTTTTTTTTTCTATGATAGTGTGTGATAATAAGGTTTATAAATCATGTATTGTAGTTTATTTTTACTTGGATATACATCTAATATTTTTTATATATGTTTTTTTTTTCTTACTTACTTTGAAATTGATTAATTCTTCTATTATTTATATGTCATATATTTTTCTTACTTACTATGTAATTTTTTCAATTAGTATGACGTATTTATTTATGA
Source organism: Carex arenaria (assembly GCA_964058825.1). NCBI lineage: Eukaryota > Viridiplantae > Streptophyta > Magnoliopsida > Poales > Cyperaceae > Carex > Carex arenaria. The sequence goes on from CAXKVW010000425.1 coordinate 162,878, forward strand.
AATTAAGTTATTATCATAAATAAATTTTAGTGATTTTATATTGGAATGTTTTCTTTCTTTCAAATAATATGTTATTAGTATTTGAAAAAGCTTAATTCTCAAATTTATTTTTCATTAAATAAATGTGTTACTTACACATACAAAATGCTTATGTGTTAAGAAGAAATAAGCGTAGTGTTATGTTATAATAATAAAACTAACTTAAATTAAGTTTATTTGATAAGTTTAATGAGTTAAATAAATTATTATATATATACATAAATTTAATAAAAACGTTAAATTGTTAGCATAATTCTGATTAATCGGCAGCATACCGATTAATCGCTTGGCGACAGCCCGTCTCTCCGACGACCGTATACCGTTATTTACTAACACTGGCTGGTATATATGTACTTTAAATGGACAAAAATAAAAATAAGTTGGTGGTCGAACATTTACTAAAAAAAAAAAAGTTGGTGCTCCAACACAATCTCCAGAGAAACAAGTTAGGTTTCGTTGCACATGCATCGATCAATAATTTAGTATCCAAACAACGGGTAATTAAACAGCCTGAGCCTTGAGGAAATATAGTTCCTTAAAAACAATAGCAAGTGTGAAGGAAAATACAAAATATTGCCTTTTTTTTTGCGAGGAAAAGGAAAAAAAAAAAAACAAACAAGGATTCGAGTGTAGGTTAACCAATAGCATAAAATCTGTCATAGTTGAACAATCACATCAATGAAGTATTTTAAATTATTGTTGACCTTTAAGGATTTTTTTTTTTTTTTTTTTGCCATGAATCAGTCAAATATTATTTAGTCATTAGATGATTAGCAAGGTTCTTTCACTAGCATAAATTCTTCGTGTGAAATTAATGTATCTGCGGCGTCAAGTCAGAATTCCACAGTATATATTTGACTCTAATTTTATATAAAGACATTTTTCCCATGGACTAGAAACAGTAGTCCACAAGTTGATCACAAAATTTTAGGTATCACTCAATTTTGTTATTATAAATTAATTTTCCTAAATATAAATTAATATCCTAAATTTTATGAAACATAATATTTTTTTAAATGCTCAATGACTTTAAACTGAGTATTTTTTTTTTCATGGATGTATACATCATCTAAATTAGTATGCTATTGCCGGAATTTACAATATAAGTTTATTTATGTTGACCGTCAGAATTATTGAGTTAAGTATTTTATCAACAAATTATATTATTTTTCTTTTCAATTTATAATACATACTTTGTTTGTCTTCGAAATATGAATTACACATTTGAGTCGATTTAACGGTGATTTTGAACGGATTTTTTTTTTTTTTACCACCGCCAAAAATCAAAATAAATTAAAAACCACCCGGTTGCATTTTTCTACCAAAAGGCCACCCCCGCACAAGAGTTGTGCGCACCCAAAAAACCGGAACCGCACAATGGTTGTGCGCACCCAAAAAACCGGAACCTCACAATGGTTGTGCGCACCCGACTTGGAACCGCACAATGGTGGGGGGCTTTTATCACCAAGGGTGGGGTGCGCACCATGGTTGCGCGGATCCGAAGGCGGTGCGCACAAGGGTTGTGCGGACCCGTTTGAAACCGAAATTCCTCCGTGGACCTGATGCGCGAATTTATTGTGCGGATCCAAGTCGGGTGCGCGAATCCTTTGTGCGGATCCGTTTTTTGGGTGCGCACAACCCTTGTGCGGGGGTGGCCTTTTGGTAGAAAAATGGAACCCGGTGGTTTTTAATTTAATCCGATTTTGCTGGGTGGTAAAAAAAAAAAAACTCCGGATTTTGAAATCTAAGCCAATGCCTATAAATTGAGATTTATGTAAAAAGAAAAAAAAACCAAGAAGGAAAACAATGCTGGATTATTCGGTAAGACGAATATGAATAAGTTTTTTTTTAATTAATTTACCGGATAATAATATATGTACGTACGAGCTATTTTATGTTTGTTACCAATATTATAATTGATAAATACGAAACCATATATGATAATATTAATTCGTACATTTAACTATATTATATTTATTATATGAGAAGATTGATTTATACATTACTTTGTACATTTTATTAAATTAGTAATTTATATTATTTAAAAGATAACCAGACAAATAATTATTATTTTATATATTTATGATATTATCTAAATAGTGTGTTTAAAGTGATATATTTATTTATTTAATACATTTTTCTTAGATTATATAAGTTATCAATTTATTAAAATATTATTCATATATGTTAATTATTGCTAATTTTAACGATTAACTAATTAGATGAGAACGAGATACAGATAAAATTAGTACTTAACGGATAAAAGTACGATACGAATAAGTCTTATTTCAGATAAAAACACTTCCACCTAATTCATAATATATCCATGAACACTCCTAGTTTTACACTTAGGGGTGCAAACGGATCGGATAATATCCGACTGTATCCGGATCTGTATCCAAAAATTTGATATGAATATCCGATATCCGAATACCCGTACGGAATGGATAAGGATATGATTTTGAATTTTAATTATCCGTATCCAAATAGTAGATACATATCATATAATTTAATGTATATTATGAAAATATTTATGTATATATTTATGGATATCCGATATCCGATCCGTATCCGCACGTATCCGTCTAATATCCGATCCGTATCCGTATCTGAAAAATAAAAACAAATACGAATATAGTTTTATCACTATCCAATCCGTTTGCACCCCTATTTACACTTACTTTTTTAAACGAACAATGTGTCTTGTTGAGAATTTAAAAAAAAAAAAAAAAGTTTGGTTCATGTGGGAACAGAAAGCTAAGGATTTAGAAAAGAAAAAAAAATGGGGTTGCATGTCGTAAGCCACAAATCCATGTGTGGAATTTTTTTTTTTTTTTTCAAGATTACGAGATATCGAAGCTCTTGCAATCTTAGTGGGGAGAAAGCTATAGGCGTACGTACGTGAGACTCGGTCAAGTCACCGTATCCTCAATCCGACGGTCAAGATGTAAAATAGGGGCGTAGTAATTATTTTTATAAGAATTAGACAAAAAAAATTATTGATACAAATAGTAGAACTCTTGTAGATTAACTAATTCAGACCATGGTTGATTGTTTAGCGATAGATAAAATTTTCTCTAAAAATAAATAACAATACAATTATTTTTTTAGAATATGGGCTAGATCCATATTTTTTTCTCAAAAAAAAAACAATAATCCAATTATAAATAGATTTGTACATATTCTTTATTTCTAATTCAATGTGACTCCGTTACTGTATGTAAAGCAAATTCTATCCAACAATTCATTAGAAGCCTGATGCATTAGGAGGTCAGTGTCATAAAGAAGTGAGAGCAGTCTGATACTTGATACCCATAAATTCATTTTTTTTGAAATTTTTTCGATTGTCATAAATTTTCGCTAATGTATGCGTTCGTCACAAAAATTCATTTTTTATGAAATTTTTTGCATCAATAAATTTCCATTCTCCTTGGCAAACGTTGATAATTGATACACATATTAAGCTATTAAATATAATCCACCAATGAAATAATTGGTAGGCAAGTTTATTAATTCTGATACTTGATTTTTTTGTAGATGCGAAATCGCTTCAAACCAAACAATTTTCACCGTAAATATATTATTTAATGCTTTCAGGAAAAAATATATTTAAAACTGTGTATATTTGAAAAGTGAGTTGCGTGATAAAATCAGGTTCAATTTATAAATGGAATACTTGTTACCTTTGCAAGAGCAGCCGTCTTGTGCTAGTTCAGCTATGATCGATATAGCAGTAATAGCGGTCCACTATTTGCGCTATAGCGCACGCTATGCTACACACGCTTTTATTTAAAAATCCAAACTGAATTTTGTTTAAAGATCAATTTTGTTCGGATTGTTTTTTTTTTTGTTTTACATAAAAAAAAAAAGATAGATAGTTTATGTCATGATGCTTGAGTTTTTTTTAATAGAAAAAAAATATGTAGTATGCCATGATACTTAGATTTTTTTGAATGGAAAAAGAAAGATAGTTTATGATATTATTAGGGATATTTTGAATAGCAATTTGGTCTTTGTATTGGTTTAATATGAATATTCTAATTCATTGATCAATTTTGCGATATTTATCGCTTATGAGATTTTAGATAATGTTGATAATCAGTAGAAATATAAAACATAATTTTTTAAACAAAAATGCTATGTAGGATAGCTTTCGCCATAGCTGCGCTATTCGCAATAGCTTTTTATTTAACATTTTCGAAATGAACGTGATAATCGATATTTAGAACCTTGCCAAGAACAATGTTTTGCCAAATAATAAGAAAGAAAATAATATTTCAACTTAATTTTACAAAATTATAATAAGAAAAATAAAATGCCATAATATCGTATGTACAACATGTAGCGTTATTTATCTTATCTTTATGTATTTTTAAAAAAAAAAAACTACAAATAAATTAATTATCGGCTAATATAACTTTCCATTACTCAATGCAAACTTGCTAGTTTCAGTTTAGACACAATCAATGATAACTATCTCGGTTTTTAACTAAATTAAAATGTATTTTTGATATTTTGACTTTTACGATAATTTATATCAAACTTATGTATTTCTCTCTCTAAAATTCATAGTATCATATTTACCCTTCTAAATTTCAAAAAACTCACAAATTTATCTAATTTATTGACTTTTCTAATTAAAATCATTCTAAATTTATAAAGTATCCATTTTATTCTTTGTTAAAAAATAAAAAATATTGTACGGGTAAAGAAAAAATATTCTGTCTTCTAATTATAACTAATAGATTTTTAAGAATAAACGGTTCATTTTTCTACTTGTGACGCATGCACAGTGGCATTTAGGCATATATTTGTGTCGTGTGTGTCGCAAGTAAAAATATAGACAAATTGCTCTTATAACTGACAAATTAGAAAACTAAATATTTGTCTTATAAAGGATAAAAGAAGTACTTTATAAATTTAAATGAATTTTAATAGAAAAGTCAATAAATTGGATAAATTTGTGAGTTATTGAAATTTAGAATAGTAAATATAATATTAAGAATTTTAGAGGGAAAATAACCAATTTTGAGAATTTTCAGTGATATAAATGATTACCCCCCCCCCCCCCCCCCCCCCCAACAAATAAACAGGCAAGCAAACGGAATCACAGGAGGAATTTTCTTTTTCAAACAGAACTTTACAAAATAATCCCTAACTTTTACGATATTGAAAAAAAAAATGTTAAGCAATTGTCAAATATTTGACAAATAAAGCACCAAAAACAGCCGCAGTAAACTATAAAGTTTTTTTAATTGTTTGCTAATTTGACTGTCCTTCTCACTTTTCTTTTTGTTGCTTTCTTTATGACTGTGGAAAAGGTTTGCAATCCCTGAAACACTTTGAATTCTGGGTCACCATGACACCATACAAAATACAATGTAAATAAACGGTTTGTTATAAAGCAAATATATATAATGAGGAGGGTTCAAATACACCTAAATTTTTATGCTTCCATTTACTTTTAATTTTTTATCTTCTTTATTTTTATTTTCAAAATCCGAACAATCGATCCGAACTGTTCAACATAATATTCATAATAAAATATGTCTGCAGACCAAATTTTATATTTTTTTGGAATTTTTTATTATTTTTTAATATAGGTACAAAATTATTGTTTTAAGGAGATTCTGGACCATCCAATAAAGTGATTTTGTACCTATATTTAAAAATAGTAAAAAAATTTCAAAAAATATAAAATTTGGTCTCCAAGCATATTTTATTATGAAGGTCATGTTGATCGGTTCGGATCGACTGTTCGGACTTTGAAAATGAAGATAAATAATTTGGAGCAAATGAGAGCATAAAATTTTGGATGCATTGGAACCCTCCTCATATATAATACAGAATAAGGATAGATTTAATTAAGTGCCTATATTTTTTAGGTTCTTCATGTATTTTTTTTTTGCACTGATAATTTAATATTTAAAGTCTAGACGATGAATTGAAACTGCTGGTGCATATTCGTATCCATCTAATATCTAATATGTATTCATATTCAAAAAATAAAAACGGTTACAAATATAATTTTACCACTGTATATCCGATCGTATCCGATCCATTTGCACCCCTAATCGGAATGCATGAGGATAGCCTAATCCTTACAGTCGGTAATGAACTTACATAATTTGGCACCATCTTTGAGTGTCATCACCCCTGTTTAATTATCTCCCAATTTGATGAATCATCGTAGCATTTATGGGTGTAGTTTTTTACTTTTTTTTTTTATTGCAATTTACAAGCTGACAAATTATAATTGCCTGTCTCATATATATATAGGTCGCATTTCCTCTTTTAATTAAAATGGAAAACAGCTACGTACTGTGCTGATATTGTGCAGCTGCCGTAGCTCTGAAGCATATTCTGGCAGCCTTCCGTAAGGAACTCGACAGTGCCAATTAACACCACGAGCGAGATTTGTGTGCCCGAATTTGCATCCCCGGTGAGAACATCTGGCCATTCACGCCATCCTCCCATTCGCATTTCGGACAGGAGAGAGGGGGGTGTCCGATGCCCATCGGACTAGAACAGTGTTCGATGGGTGGTTTCTACCATCCAATCTACTTTAAAATCTGTGCGCACGGATATTAAAGCAAACAACACGGATATTAAAGTGATACACACAGATCTTAAAGTGAATCGGATGGTAGAAACCACCTATCGAACAGACTCTGGTCCGATGGGCCTCGGACACCCCCCTCTCCATTCGGACAGACGGAATATATAAACGGACGAAAGAACCGACCAAAGAGAATTAGAGAAGATCGGAGGTGGCGACGGTAGTTATCTTTTAAACATGCATCCGAATTTTCTCTATTCCTTTGAATTTCAGTTTAAAAATTATAAAATATCCAAAATATCTCCATATAACGGCTATAAAATTTACCTGGGTATTTCGATTAATTTATTTTTATGAAGTAAAAGATGAAAAAAAAATCTTCACTTTAAATATTTTTTTATTTTTTCACAAATTTGGGATTTTGTAATCAATATTTCAAATCCGAACAAAAAAATAAATATTTTTCCAACATGAAAAAAGTTTCTCAACATTTTTATCCTTCATTTAGCATTTTTTCCATAAATTTTGACATTTTTTTTTCTATTCTTTTTAATGAACAATTTAAGCTCTAAAACAAATAAAGATGACTGTACTGTGATGGCATAACTAAAGACAACATATATTTTCTTCATTATTTTAACATGTTCTACCACGTAAAAAATTATATATATGCATAACGTTACGAAATTAATTCTCTCGTGATTCTTAAGGGATTGTAGGACCTTGTTTTTTCATATCTAACTCCTAATTTTTTTTTAGATTCATGCATAAAAATCAGTTTTTTAGAAATTTGTGTATTCCAAAAATAGTAAAAGTTGGATGTGAAAAAGTAGAATCCTGCAATCCCTTTAGAATCGCAACAGATTCGCTTCCTTACGTTAAATACCTAAGTAACTATAATTTATCACGTCACGTCACATCATTAAAATACTAAATAATAAAAAAGCTCTTTTGGAACTTCGAATCTCCTGCTAGAATGTACCGGTCAGGCGGCCGTCATCCAAAATTTAATTGGATGGACTTCCATGAAATCGCAGCATATGTCCATAAAAACACTTTAATGGCAGTATATGTGAATTGATCTAAATTCTAAAGCTAGACGCACGCCCGCACCTTTGCAATCTTTTTTTTTTTTTTTTTTTTTTTGAGGAGGCACCTTTGCAATCTAACGAAAAAGCGCTGTACAAGTACAACGGCATATCTATAGATTAATTGCACTGAGTTGATCTCTTTCTCCATTCCCACCTAAACCATAGATATCTGCCTGCCATTCATGCTTGACCTGATGGACAGGAGATGTCCAGTGGTGTAATAATGGAGTCGAGATTTCCTAGTTCACAAAGCAACGTCTACTTTTTTTTTTTTTTTTTTTTCCCAAGTAGGCTACGTCTTCCTTGGTCAAAACCTCGCCAAACATGCTCTGGACCCCACCTAAATCTCACCTACGTGTCCATCTTTGGAAGGAACAAATCGAAGAAGAGAAAAAAAAAATGCAACTAGCGAGGTATATATATTTTTTTAAATAATGATGAATAGTAAAAGACGAATAATTAACAACACACTATCTAAGCCAAAAGGCTTTCTAGTCCAGGATATGGAACGAATATAAACTTAAGAAAGGGAATTCAAAGGTAGCTACAGTTATAAAGGAATAAATAATATATAAAAAATGCTGTCTCCTTTAACCCCCTCCTTCCTTAAGCCTGTCTATATAGAACAAAACACAATTGCTTCTTTCCAACTCTCTATTTATTTCTCATCCCCTACCCCTCCCCATAATATAATGGCTTGCTCCATTTCATGCCAACCTGTACTGTCACAGAATTTCCAAAGACAGAGGCATCAGCTTCGGCCGAAGCCTTATTATTCGAACCATAAGGTAATGATCAAACGCAACGTAAGATGTGTTGCGGTAGAAAGACAGTTGGTTGCTTCTCAGCCTATAACAAGTATGGTATCTTCTACAGGGTCTACTTTGCAGAGAAATGCCTCGTTGGCTAGCATGTGGAGAGAGATTCAGGGATCGAACGACTGGCACGATCTTGTCGAGCCGCTGAACCCTCTTATGAGAGAAGAGATCATTCGATATGTTGAACTTGTAGACGCATGCTATAAAGCTTTTGACCTCGACTCCTCCTCAAAGCGATTTCTAAACTGTAAGCACGGCAAGGCCAGCATGTTCCGAGAAGTTGGTATGGCTTCATCAGGTTATGAAATCACAAAGTACATTTATGCTGCTCCAGGCATCAGCATGCCGGCACAACAGGATGATGCCGGTCAGAGCAGGTGGATTGGCTACGTGGCGGTCTCAACTGATGATGAAACAAAGCGAATTGGCCGAAGAGACATATTAGTTTCCTTTCGAGGGACAGTCACTAGCACTGAATGGCTTGCAAATTTAATGAGCTCACTAACTCCAGCTCGGTTTGATCCGACAAACCAACAACCTGACGTGAAGGTGGAGTCAGGTTTTCTAAGCTTGTACACATCAAAAGATAGCACATGCAGGTTCAGCGAAGGAAGCTGTCGAGAGCAACTACTCAAAGAAGTCACCCGGTTAATTAACCAGTACAAAGGAGAAGAGCTGAGTGTGACTCTGGCCGGGCACAGCATGGGCAGTTCTCTTGCAATTCTTTTCGGATATGATTTAACTGAACTCGGCCTAAACCGGGTTAACCCTAGCCGTGAAATCCCAGTCACGGTATATTCTTTCGGCGGACCAAGGGTTGGAAATTCAAGATTCAAGCAACGATGTGACGATCTTGGCTTGAAGGTACTGCGAGTGGTGAATACATGTGATTTCATAACGAAGCTACCGGGAATGATAATGAATGACGGCATGCGCGTTATAGGAGGAAGGTATGAGCTTCCATGGAGCGACTTGTGTTATACGCATGTAGGGGTTGAACTTTCCTTGGATTTCTTTAAACTTGAAAACCCTAGATGTGTGCACAATATGGAGACTTATATAGGGTTATTGAAGTGCTCAATGGAAGAGAATGCGAAGAAGAAGAATGAGGAACCTGGATTTATTCAGAAAGCTAAGGAGATGGTAGCAAGAAATTATAAGACAGTTCATGTAACGCCATGGCAAGATGCAGCAAGGCAAGTTGGTGATCTGGTGCAGTCTCTAGGATTTTGAAGTAGTCAATCCACAATCCTTGTTGATTTATTCATTAGTTGTTCTTTTGGGTATAGCTAGCTAGCTAGACTGACATAATCTAATTAATTATTTTGTAGATAACATATATATACACAGATATCCAAATATTTTTGTTGTATGTTGTTTGATAGAGCAATAATTCTTTTATATATACTTTGAGATTCCATATCCTGTAATCAATTGTAAGATCGGACTAGTGGCGGTTTGTATATTTTGATTTTTGAATTATTCCTGTGAAATGAAACTGAACTTTGCAAGAAATAATTAGGGTTAAATCTTTGTCAATTTTTCACTATTTGTAGTGAAGTTTTTAATTTTTCAACTTCAATTTAAGACAACATAATTTCTCCGAGACCAGCAATCATTTTTCCATTGATAATTGAGAATGATGATGAGTCTAAATTCTCTTTTTTGGAAGTTTATTTTGTATGTCACCGTTTGAGCAACTTGAGAGTGCAACTAACCAATATTCTATGTATCCCACATGCATGATGGGGTGAGTGTGACCCTCTTGGATGTACTTATATTTTCTTATTTGTTTAAGAGTTGAGATCCATTAATTAATAAATAATTCATTTGATAATAATTTATGACAATATATATATATATATATACAAATTAATTAACAACATTTTAATTAGACAAATAGAACAAATAAATTAAAAACATATTAATTTTTTTTTGTATATCAAAGTCATAAAATTGATGGTCATTTAATATATATAGTTGCAAACTTTCGAATCGCTTAATGGTAAACTTATATAAAAGAAATTTCATTATTTTTATTATTATATGAATGTGAGTGAGGCTATGGTGCTGTGAAATGTACATATATCTATCTGGTGTGCTTCAAAATACAAGTGTCGGATATTTGTGTCAAAATACGTGTTGGATGAAAATCTAAGCACATCGATCCAACAATTGCTATATATATCGAAGTACTCTAGGTAATTGTACTTTGCAAAGCATCATAACCTCACTCATATAAACATAGTATTAATAGCATTTCAAATTCGGAGTTCAAAATTAAAAATAATATAATTATTAATGTCAAGATTATTTTAAGGTTGAAATTTACTATTAAAGAATTCTATATATATCACAATTTGAGAACCAGTTTGCGATTTAATGACAAAACATAAAGTCCTTTATATATATACCCGAAATCCGGATGTAATTTTTTTTTTGTATAAATATTGAAATTTGAAAAGATCTGTACCTTTATTTAAAAAGGTATGTACCACACTATGTTACTTTTATATTTGTTCATACAATATTGTAGCTATCTTAGGAACCTGAAAAATAATTTGGTGGACTATAAACGTATAACGGCCACCGCCATCCTAACAATAGCATCAAGGTGATAACGACAGCATCAAGTCAACATGAACAGCAGAAGAAATAAAAGAAGAAAAAAAACGGCGATACACAGAGCAGAGGATTCACACAATATCCTTGCCTATATATCTTCCATGATGTGTAATTTTTCTCCCCTTAAATGAGACAAATATGTAAACAACACATGTAGTACTGCATTTTGAAAGTTACATTTCATATAATTTAACCATCGTTGTTCATTGTCGACAAATATTATTTTTAATTAGAGCAATTAATGTCAATGATGATACTCTTAAGTCTTACATTTTCGCTGAGTCTTTGTATCGACATTTTACCTACTTGATTAATTACAACATGAATGTATTCCAAAGGTCTATGTTTTCAGATTATTTTGATATCTCTTGACAATTGTTATTGAGGAGGGTCTAATGCACCCAAAATTCAATGCTCTCATTTGCACCCAATCATTTATATTCTTTATCTTCATTTTCAAAGTCCGAATAGTCGATCCGAACCGCTCAACATGATCTTCATAATAAAATATGTCTAGAGACCAAATTTTATATTTTTTTAGATTTTTTTTTACTATATTTTAAGATAGGTACAAAACCATTGTTTTAAGGAGATTCTGGACCATCCGATAAAGTGATTTTGTACCTATATTAAAAAATAGTAAAAAAAAAATATAAAAAATATAAAATTTGTTCTCCAAGCATATTTTATTATGAAGGTCATGTTGATCCGTTCAGATCAACTGTTCGGACTTTGAAAATGAAGATAAAGAATTGGATGCAAATGGGAGTATAGAATTTTGGATGCATGAGAACCCTCCTCATTGTTAGTTTAAAAAAATATAGAAAATAATTGTACACATGTTCTTGGCATTACAGATTTGCGCTTTATCAAATTTCAAGCAATTTAAATGTTAATTGATGTTCTTTAAAGGCTGCTAATTAAATATAAATTATTACAAGTCAAATAATTTGATGAATGGTAAAAATTTGCATCAAATTCAACTATATTCATATCCGTGTGATATTAACATAGCATAACTCATATCAAAGTCGAATTTCAAAAGTACAATTTATTCGTGACGGTTTAAATATTATTAAGTTAATATATATATTTATATAAATTCCAGGAGGACTCAAATGCTCCATTGTTTCATGCCCCAACATCTTAATCTTCGATTTCAAAGTAAAACAGAAAAATGAACTGCTCAACATGATATCAACGTTAGAATGTGCTTAGAGATTGAATTTTATATTTTTTTGAAATTATTTTACTATTTTTTTAAGATAGGTATAAAATCATTGTTTTTGGATGATCCATAATTTCCTAAAGAAACATTGATTTTGTATCTATCTTTAAAAATAGTAAAAAAAAATCCAAAAAAAAATAAAATTCGATCTCTAAACACATTCTAACGTGAATATCATGTTGAGTGGTTCAGAACTTTTGTTTGAACTTTAAAATCAAAGATAAAGATGTTGGATATGACTGGGGCATGAAGCAATGTGGCATTTGAGCCCTATATATTTTTTTCAAACTCCCTGCATACTTGGAATAATGCAATCTACTCCCCGTTTTTTTTTTTTTCTCAAACTTCCAGTTGCATGGGTCTGCCCAATGTTTGTTTCAACATATATATATCACACGTTCAATAACCTAATTTCCAAAGGATTGAAATCGAAGTCATCAGATAGAAAAACAGATGTTTACTATCCGGGGGCAGAACTGAAAAATTGAGATAGAGAGACTAAATAAATAGATGCCATGTAATTTTATTTTAAGAGGATCTATTTTTTTAAGAGGATCTATTAGTAATATGTTTTATGCTTCTACCTAAATTGATGTATGGGCTTAGCCCTTTTTCATTTAACTATGTTCTGCTACTGTTTTTAGCTAAATTGATGTATGGGCTTTAACTTGGCATTGCTCCCAATTTGAGGTTAAGCTTGGAATTTTATTTTGGGCTAATACAGCCTAAATCAATCAAACCCAGTTTGAAATGCCATGTTTGAATAGATGTGTTTAAGGAAATGTTTTTATGGGCAAACATAAAAGAATCATTAATCGTATATAATCGTTAGTATATATAATCGTTAATTAGTATTATGTCCGTGCATTACAATTTAAATATATAATAAGAAAATAAAAAAATTCATACAAAATAATATATTTATAGAAAAATTTAAAATAAATAACTAATAATTTTTCTTAAATAACATATTATATGACATCTAAATGTAAATAATATTTAAGAAATAATATATTACATTACAGATATTTTTTTATTATTTTGACATCTTTTATAAAAAAGTATAATATAAAATGACATATTAAATGATAAATAAAAAATTTTAAATGATAAAAAAATGAAGACACGACCAATCAATCAACAGTTACTTAAAAGTTTATTTAAATGGCATTTAAAAAATAAAAATAAATCATAACCAATCTGAAAGATAATGTAATTTTCACGTAGCGAGTATGTGTCTAAATAAATTTAGACTTCTACACGTAAAAAAAATAAAAAAGATTCATGAAATCAGAAAAAGAAAAAAAAAGTCAAATTATTTGATTAGAATGTTGATATTCAATCTAAAATATCATCTTTTAATCACATCCGTTGACAGATCAAGACATCTACGTGTTTAATATAAGAATGAAGATATATACCGGATTATGCACGATTTGTATAACCGGAACCCAGTAAAGTTTTCAGTGCATGATCTCGATTTATTCGGTTTAAGGAAATACATCTGCTGTTTTTCTTCAGGAAGGAACGTGTTATTCCGATCCCAGCCGTTCGAAATTTTCCATACGCTACTTTGAATGGAGTAAATTTTCATGTGCAAATCTCAATGAATGTGATCGAAATAACAACTTTCTATTACCCAAGAAATAACAACATATTTATTTCCTTCGATTCATGTTAATAGAGTTAGATCCTCGATGGCACTCTTTTTTCTTTTTCTTTTTTCTAATTTAGCATGTTTTCAATTCTACACTTGTCATCGACAGAGGCAAATTTAGAATTTTTATTAAGAGGGGGAAATAGTGAATCGGGTTAAAATGACTAATTGGATTCAAATTCATTATTTGATCGGAAAGTAGATAAAAAATAATAATTGAACTTATAATTTCCAATTCTTTCATTCTAAATTTCAATATTCTGACTTCTAATTATAATTAGTAATTACCAATCTGAATTCAAGAAATTTATTTTAATTTTAATCCTAAATTTTACTCAATTGCATATCAGAATTCTAGAGCGGAACAAAATAAATTCCAGAAAGGGACAAAGTTGATCCGGACCTATAGATCTCAAATGATATTTGCTTGGATTAATTAGTGCATGTGTAGATTAATTACTCAACCGTCTTTAGATTTCTTATACCTTTGGTAATTGGTCTTTTGACAAATATCATATGTTTAATTAGAGCTGAACTGTCGTTCTATGAAGCCCGAAATTTTTTTAGTTCCTTTCAATCTTCTTGTGATTTTTTTTTCCCGTTCATGAATCTGGGAGTGCTAACATTGGATATATTGGAAATTGACACCTCTATAAGAATTTAGATAACTGGTTACTGGATTCTGTATCATCTACGGTACCTCATTGTATAATATATAATCTACATATAAGAGTTCTTTATGACATTTAAAACTTTCTACCATAAAAATTACTCTTGCTGTTTTTCTTTCTTCTTTTTTAATGTTTTCTGTAGATAAAAATTCTCCTCGAATTTTATTTTTCAGCACCACATGAAATGTTACTCGTAGGTTACAACTTCCATCACGCACCTATATTTGACAGCTCAATACATGCGGATCAACACTGACATTACACAATTACACACTTAAAAACAATGTAGAAGCAAGAGTACCAAAGTGATACGGATATTTGCCCGTTAAAGACAATCTAGAAGCAAGAGTATCAAATGGTGTTCTGTATATGTGATCTCCAGCACGCAACCATGAACTCTGCTCTAATGAGAAAAATTTGTTTGTTTTCCTGTGGCATGATATATATTTCATTCATATGTATTTACATGATATATATTACATTCATATGTATTTACATGATATATATTACATTCATATGTATTCTAGAGTGCATCGGGTACGTTTGGATGCACTCTAGAATAGCTACTGTTTAGAATAGTATATAAGAATAGTAAAAAAATAGTGATTTTCAGAATAGTGTGAAAATGATACTATTCGAAATAGTAAAAATGTTGTTTGGATTGTACATTTGGAATAGTGAATAGCTGTAATTGATAAATAATAGTGTTAACAAGGTACTTATTAAGAGAAAAAAATAAGCAAGTGGAGTCTCAAATGAATTGTTACAACGTAGAGATAAAATAAGTGGTGTCAATTTTATCATTTTGGAACTGTGTTGGCGGTAATAAATATTTTTTTCTCTATTCACACTTTCGAATAGTAGCTATTCCAACATTTCCAAGGAATAGAGAATAGCAGTTATTCTCGCTATTTTTTTTTTATGAAAAATACGGGTCTAGCCGGTATTTAATTAAGATAGAATTGTTCTCGCTATTTCAAATAGCAAAAATGTCGTTTTGATGTATATTGCTATTTTTGAATAGCTTGCTATTCTAGTTATTCTTACACCATCCATGAGATGCATATAATTTTTTCTGTCCACAACAATAAGAATCTTCTACAAAAATTAAACATCAAATAACTACATGAACATTTATATTATTTCAACATTTATATTATTTCTCATATATCGCCAATATGATATATTTACAAGAGCACGCGAAGGTGACTGATAATTGAGCACAGAAGATTTCCAACTTCCCTTTTTTGTTTGTTCTCCAAATTCCACCTACCATTTCTAAATCCAACAGCAACCATCAAGACCCGTAGGAGTCTTCTGTGCCATCTTCAGAACCAAACGATGTGGAGAGAGTAATCAGCATTGGGACCTACAGGGCAATCTCCATGAACAGGAACATGTCAGTGTGGTGCTACACTATCTAATGTATATGGAGCTACCCAGAATTTTTTTAATCCCGCAGAATATTTCAGGTACGTATCCTCTGAGATATCTCAATTTTTTCGTGACCGACGTGTCCGGTGCCTATTCGGGAAAACGTAGGGGGCCAGTATTATTTGAGCTTTGAGATTCGTGCAGAAGGTATTTTAACGATTGAGATCTTCCAAAAAGTCACGCAAATTTTGAGATATCTCAGAGGATGAGAATTCCAAAATATTTCTCCCTCAAAGTATCCTCCCCAGTCTTCGTAGACCTCAGTTGCCCAAATTAAAAAGGGACTTCATCGACCTCTCTTGCTCCCGATACCAAATAAAATAAATGCTGACACCGGGCCCCATCCTCCAGACTCTCCGTCTCTCGACGTTGATCTCGTTCTCGCTCAACGCAGCTGTGGCCATCCTGGGTGGGGCCCTTTTAGGCTCAATGCCCGACGACTGCCATGGGAGCGAGATGGTTTCTCTGCCAGGAGCTGCTGCGGCTGCCGTTGCTAAGATAGTGTGCGTGATTGGAGCAGGGGTGACTCAGGGAGTGGTCGCCTCTACAATTGCCAGCCGTTCAATCGGTGCTCCGGTTGATCCTGACCGTGATTTCCACCTCGTTGCTCGGGTAATTTCTGAATGCTTCTAGACTAATAGAATATTGGTCTTTTCTACTGGGAATTTTGTAATGTTAATGTGGGTATAATCTTTCGGGCATTTTCCTATTGGTCTCTGCTTCTTTCCAGCTGCAATGGCAGCAGCAAAGTTTTTTGTTGTAATTTTTGGTGCTTTTGTCATAATTGGTATTTTGAAATGGGATTTCCTCAGCCCAAAAGTACAATAGCCGTTACAAATATAGAACATGAGCATGGAAACTCTCCTCCATCTGATTCAATTTTGGACCATGAGATATGGGTACCTGATTATGATTTTGTTGCCCTTTTTGTTATGTTGATGATGTATTTATAAATGATTCAGTAGACTGAAAATATTAAGTGAAGGTATAAAGTTCTATAACCAGGGGCACACCCAGGATTTTCTGGGGGGGTGGGGGGGGCAAAAAAATATCGAATCGGGTTTAAATAGCTAATCATATTTAAACCCATTAACTAATTAGGTATAATTTATCAATCATAATTGAGCACAGAAGATGGCTTTGGTTAATGGGTTTAAATAGCACACGAAGGTGACTAATTATCAATCATAATTTACGAAATTTAGTTTAATTTTAATCCTAAATTTAACCCGAATTACAATTCAAACATCCAGAAGGAGATAAAAAAAAATTTCAGGGGGGGGCAAAGTCTATCGAAACATCTCAATCTCCACTAAAACTCAAAATCCAGGGGGTGGCAGCTGCCCCCCTCGGATCCACATGGGTCCGCCCCTGTCTATAACAGTTTTATAATCTGTAATTAATAATTAGAACTAAATAAATGTTTATTAACAACAGACTAGATACAAGAGATGGCTTTGGTGGACGAGACTTGGACTAGTTATTACTATTGTACAGTTTGCAATGGCTGTTTTTTTATTGTTGGTCGTGGCAAATCATCTTTCTTCAGCAGCTGACAAATCATGTTTTTCTGGTAATCTAGTCCATTATATTATGAAGTGAATATTGATCTACTCATTTGGAATATAATTTTTAGGGTTAATTTTTTATATATCCTTCAGAACTTTTTAGTTTCTTATTTATCTCTAAAGACTTTGATTTATCTTATTTACCTCTCACCTCTTACAATCGCTTTTTATTTATTCATCATTTAATTAGCGTCAAATTAATTCTAATTAAATTATTAAAAAAAACTTTGTTTACCCATGATAAAATAATAAAAAAGATAAAATTACCCAGTACTCTCATTTGATCCTCCAGTACGGAACAACACCTTCCTTAAACCCTTACTTTTCCCACATCTTTTCTTCTCTTGCCATAGCTCTTCTCTAAGTCCAAATAATAGGGTACAAACCTGTTAAGCTAATGAACCAATTAGCACAAAAGAATGCAAACAATAATTTTAACTTTGAAAAAACCTAAAATCCCTAAATGGACATGCTCGAAAAACTAGGCAGGTTAATACAAATTGAAAGCTGGACTTTGCTAGATTTATTTGAAATCACCTATGAACCAAAAATTGGTACAAGGTCACAGACTCATAGTAGCTGAGCAGCCCAAAGAAGACTACACACTGTTTAAGGAGTGAAATTAATGGTTGAAACACCTCCACTATGCCACCCCATGTAAAAGGAGTGAAATTTCTGTGACCAATCATGACATAGGGCAAAGTTTAGCGACCTCAGAAGAAATATCCTTGATACCATTCTTATATATTTTCAGTGGTTAGTTGTTGACTTAGGTAAACTTTCAAAATGAAAAAAATAAAAATGTTCCCATTATGGCTAAATGTGGACAAAATGAGTTAAAAAATGGTTTGATTGAAGCTTTGAGGAAAAACCAGTGTTCTAAATAGCTAGGTATAGCGTAGCTATAGCGGTTTTGGACCTCATAAGCTAAGCTACGGAGTAAAACTGCGCTAATCAAGCTACGGCCGCTATAGCGGTAATAGCGGTCCGCTATAGCGCGTAGCGGAATAGCAGTCCGCTATGCTACATGGGCTTATTTTTCTATTTTTTTCAATTTAAATGAGCTTTGTGTCTCAGTCTGACTAATTTAAAGAATAGTTGATTTGAATATGTAGTAAAATGATACTTAATATATGATAGTATGATATTTTGAATAGAAAATGTATCGATAGTTTATGAATTATAGAATTAGAGATATTTTGAATGACAATTTGGACTTTGTATTGGCTCAATATGAATATTAGAACTTCTTAATCAATTTGGTGTTTTTGTTATCTATGAGATTTTACATAGATAATGTTTATTATTAGTAGAAATATAAAATATAATTTTTAAAAAGAAAAAAACGCTATGTAGGAAAGTTTTCGCTATAGCTTTTTTTTTCGTCTCCCCGCTACGCCGCTACAATCGCTATTTAGAACCTTGGGAAAAACCAATACCAATTATGTTGCAGTTGACAGTACACTAGAAGAGTGTTTATCTGATGTGGAATTTACCAGGTAAAAGTTGGAGATACAATTCAATCATTGCATTTTTGGTCATCACGTGGGTAGTTATAGTTATGCAATGCATCAGCGGATCTGATGTTCTGAGATGGAGGTCATTCTATGCCTCTCATGATGCTGCATGGCGGGCCCATTACCGTGAAGTATTTGACCGCAGCATTCGAGAACTCCTCTGCTGCTTGGGTCGTGTCAAATACATGTATGTTTCACATCTAATGCGTATACCATCTCCAAAGTCATTTGAGTGAGGCTATGGTACTGCATAGCATGGATTGGTCCGTACTATGGATCAATATTTTCAAAGTCCAAACAGTTGATCTGAACCGTTCAACATGATCTTCATATGAAAATGTACTTGCAGAATAAATTTTACATTTCTTAGGATTTTTTTTACTATATTTTAGATAGGTAGAATATCACTACTTTTGGATGGTCTAGAATTTTTAGATCAAGTGATTTTGTACCTATCTAAATAAATAGTAAAACTATTCTAAAAATATAAAATTTGATCTATGCATTTTCATATAGAGATCATGTTTAATGGTTCAGATTATCTGTTTGGACTCTGAAAATGAAAATATTGATCCATAGTACGGACCAATCCGCACTATGCATAGTACCATAGCCTCACTCAAGGCATTTTATTGCAGGACCTGACTCCTATTTTGTTTTTTTTATTGATAGGAGTGTATTGGAAGATGATGAGGTTTATATGGTGGCTAGGTTGTTAGGTGATCTGATGGCATATCGTGCATCAGGAACCGGCCATCTAGAGCTCCTAGCAGGTGCCTTTAGTTTTCTGTATTCATATTTATTTTGTATTGTACCAGTCATCTGATGCCGCTCTTGAAATATCTTTTTGAGTTTTGGCCAAGATTTGAACAGGGCCAATATTCCACTAGTATTATTTTGAATATTAGATACTGGTATGAGCTGGCTGGTGCTTTTTTGATGCATTTGAATCAAAAGGCGAACTATAATTGCCATTAGGCCTTGCATTGTTGCAGAAAAATAAGCCATCTCCTGTCTCTTATGATGATCATTTTGAAGCACCTTATATGCGAATGAAAGAGGCTTCTTTCTTTCATCAATTTGCCGAAGCTGCTTATACAGTAAGTTACAATTTCTCTTTGTTTAATTTTGTCTTAAAAAGTGTTCTGATCCTTTTTTAAAAGAATAATTTCAACTTCAGGGCCCCTTGCTAGATCTTGGAAGGCACCCATTTTTGTTTCCCTGTGTATGGATTTACAGACAAGGCACATTCAGTCCCTGGGCCCGCAACAGGTGACACTTTTGCAGACTTATATTATTATATTTTAGTTAATATTATCTTGTAATATAGAATCGGTTGATCTCTGTGTTGATAGTGGTTCCTTTGCTTCTAGGCGACCTTCTCTTGAAGGCGATAATTGCTGGAGAGGTCATGCAGCTGCTTTTCTCAAATATGTCAATTTACCTCCTGATGCACTTCGTAAAGGACGTGTTCGTCAGGTAAAGAAATTATTTTTTGCTTGTGGGTATATCACAGTTGATTGAGAAAGGGATGGTGTGATGTCTTTTAGGATTTATAGAGAGATGGTATGGAAAAGAAAGAAGTGTTGTACAGGAAAATTAGTATCTGTACCTAATAAGAGATAAATATCTGTACTTTATTGCTCTGGCAAAACTGGAGTTGAATAATTGGAGGGCTGTGACAACTGGAATGATATTGTGATGAGAATCTAGGCTCCAACCCACTATTTTGGCAAGAGATGAATATTGGAGCAGTGTTTCATCAAGTGCTGACTGCTTTACTTATATTTACAAAATAGCATTCAAGTACTTCTTTTAGCATTGTAGACTTGTAGTGTTAGAGCACAGACTAAACTAATGACAGTCTATTTAAAACATTGATAATTATATGTGGCATGAATGTCAAGCATTTTGATTTACAATTTGAATTGTAATTTTTCTAACTTTTTATGAAACATGATCAGCTAATTTTGCTATCACTAAATGCCCGTGTATCTTAAATTCATATATTAAAATGGTAAAGAGAAAATTTTGTAATTACTTTTGTTCGTCATGTGCTAATGAGAACAGTGTTAGGGCCAATTTGATTTCATATGCGCCAACATTGCAACTCTCATACAAGTTATAATATTGCAACTTCCATCCAACTTCAAACGTAGTATATAACAAAACAGCAAGTTATATGACTATTTAAGCTGGGACATGCAAAAATGTTGCCAGTAAGATTTTGGGGATAATTCAAGTGAACATCTGTCCTGAAAACTTATCCACACTTGCAAGGATAACTCTTTCTCTGTTAAATTGGATAATTAGGTTGATCTTTTTAACAATTGTGATACATTCCTTTCAAAAAAAATTATGATGCATTCAAGATGTTCCCAATCATCTGCAGATTCTTGAAGAAATTGATGTTTTTTTAAGTTTGTTTCTTTTACGTGTAAATATTAAATATCTATTTATCTATCATCCAGACAAAGCGTGAGGCTGCCTATTTTGTGGTGGTTTTGCATGACCTGAAAACAGTAGTCATTGCTGTTCGTGGAACTGAGACACCTGAAGACTTGATCACCGATGGCTTATGCAAGGAATGCTCCCTTACCATAGATGACTTGGATGGATTAATAAAGTATTGTTTCTCCCTCTCTCTCCCTTCCTCCTTTCCTCTCTGAATGTGTTATTTTAAAATCAAAGGTTTTTATGTCATATAAGGGCACCTAAAATACATAGAGCGCATTGATAAAAAATAAAATAAATATAAGTGCAGTTTCCAACTCTTTTCTTGACTAATTGGTGATATATCTCTTTGCAGTAGCAACAAAATAGACCCTTCTATCAAAGAAAAGCTTCTGTCCTCTTTTCCTCGTTTTGGCCATTCAGGAATTATTGAATCAGCTAGGGAGCTTTACAGCCAGATTGATGGAAAGCCTTCAGATGGAGGTTGAAATATCTTGAAACAAAATCTTTCTATTGACTACTGTTGTAATGGAAGTTGATATTCATCACATACGAAAATAAAATCGGAGATCATTTGGAAAATTGTATGGTCGTTAGATCAAAAGCCAATAGATTGAACGGTTCAATAGTTAATTTCCATGGATGACTAACCGGTCTTCAAATTGGACCATGTTTGTTACATAACGTATCCAAACGATCGAGAACATATCTACAAATTCATTTTTTTTTTTTTTGGCAAGAATTTTGCAGGTTGTCATAGTTGTCAAATAATATAACTTATCCCTACATATAACATACTTCCATTGTCCATAAAGTTATCTTGGTTTTCATATCTTAGTAGATAAATCCGAACTGAAGATTGGAGGATGCCTTTCTTCTTTGCTCGATGAGGGATGTGAATGCCATGGATATAGAATTCGAATTGTGGGTCACTCTTTGGGTGGTTCTGTTGCAGCAGTTCTTGGCATAATGGTAGGTTAATACTTTAATCTTATGTTTCATATGCTTATGAATGTAACATTATACTAAAATTATTATAATGGCAGCTTTGTGGGCGCTACCCAAATCTACATGTGTACTCTTATGGACCTCTTCCTTGTTTAGATCCAATTTTAGCAGAAGCATGCTCGCAATTTGTTACCAGGTTGCACAAATTTTAAATCCTCACCTATTTTTACCTCCTATGTATACTTCCAAGGAAGTTACTAAACATTTCTTTTGTACCGCTAATATGAAATATCCTTCTATAATCTGTAGCATTGTGTGCAATGATGAGTTCTCTTCACGCCTTTCCATGAACTCAATCATGAGGCTCCGTGTAGCTGCTGTGAGGGCCCTCTCAAGTGACAGCTCAGCAAACATATCTCTGTTACCAAATCTGGTTAGAAAAATAGTACACATCAGAAAAGACGGCACAAATAACCAAAACCATCTAGTCATGACTCCAGTTGCACCTGCTAACTCAATCACAGTATCAGAAAACGGCAATGGCCAAATACACAACAGGCATCTGGCACACACAATCAGAGGCGGGGTGTTTCTCTGTGGCCATGCCATGTCTTGTGTGGTGCACAGCAACAGTTTTACTGAGAGCAGCAATGCACAAAGGCTTGATCTTTCCATGAATCCTTTGGAGGAAGTTCAGGCTTCTATTGCAAATCCATCTGGGGTGCAATCTGAGGAGGTGTATCTGCCTGGCCTTGTTGTGCATTTGGTCCGGATCCAGAGGGGTGGTCATACGAATCCAATCCTTAGAAGTTTGATGCTCTTTAATGATAAACATACAGAGTATAAGGCTTTTGAAGTTAATAGAGAGAGATTCATGGATATAGTGGTGTCACCTTATATGTTCCTTGATCATCTACCTTGGAGGTATGATTTCTAAAGAAATGGAGTTCATAGATAAAGTTAATATATGCAAGCGAATCCTTGTTTTTTTAAAAGAAAATAACCTTTTCGTAAATTGTGCTTCTATATTTGCATTGGATACTGCAGGTGTCACTATGCATTGCAGAAAGTTTTGGAATCCCAGAAGCAAAGACAAGAGCATCCTGATTTTCTCTCTGAAGAGACGAACGTCTAAAGTCGTTATAATGGCATCTTTTCTGGTGAGCATCTGAGCAATCTGCATAATGTACATAATTGCTATACGGGAGTAGACATTTTAAAACAAATTAGTTGGTATATGAAAGTGCAGTTTTGGGAGTTCTCCATGTAAATTTGTAATTTTTAATTCACCCTTCTATTTTGTAATTTGTGAAGTATGGATGAATAACTCTGTAAGATATGGGGAGTTTAATTGTTTAATGGAGATGTATATTTATTTATGGTGTAGATTTGTGTGAATAACTCTGTAAGATTTGTTCGATTATTAATTGGAAATATATATTTATTTATGGTGTAAGATTTGGGTGAATAACTCTGTAACTCTGTAAACACGACTGTTGTACTACAATTGACATCCTTAATACCTTTGTACATACTCTACTGTAAACAGATCACTCCAGCTAGTCAACAATATTACCTTATTAATTAACCATTTAATGGATTGAAGAAAACTATAAAGAAAGACAGCATTAATAGGTAGCCTCTAGAATTAAAAGAAATAGAAAATAATATGGGGCTTGTCGGCTTTTTGACTTTCCAAAAAAAAAAGGCCACAATACCAAAAATTATGTGCACTGAATATTGATTAAAAAGGTTGTTTTTATATTCATTACTGTGAAATCTACGCATGTGATCGGGTAATAATATCTGCTGGATTTGCTGAGTACTATCCAGGTGTGCTTTTGGATCATAGTAAATCTTTGGCTACAGAAAGGTAATATTCTGATTAATTTCACACACACAAAAAAGGAATTTTATTATGTTCCTTAAATTAGACCACAAAACTTCACAGGGAAATGCGGAAACCACCAGCATTTCCTTAAAAATAAATGATGTCGCGTAATTAAACAGATTGTTTTTATATTCATTAATGATGTGTTGTCATGTTATTTGTAAGTGTCAATCATACTTGAGTTAAATGTGAATGATGTTTATATTCAGACATGATTTAGACTTAACATAAGATTTTGTTGCAGGTGATGGCAGCACCCTTTTTTTTTTAAATGTTAAAGATTGATGCAACACTCCATTATGCTTTTCAAGGAGAATTTCTTTTTAAAAAAAAATATTAGGTAAGCTTGATGACATGTCATGTGATTTGAGAATTTACGCGATTTAATTCGGAAGTTTGTCGAAAGCATGAAGAAAAAGATATACCTGAAAAAGGAGAAAATAACATTAAGCTATCCAGACATGATTTAAGACTTAACATAAGATTTTGTTGCAGACATGATTTAAGACTTAACATAAGATTTTGTTGCAGGTGATAGCAGCACCCTTTTTTAAAAATGTTAAAGATTGATGCAACACTCAATTATGCTTTTCAAGGAGAATTTATTTTTAAAAAAATATATTAGGTAAGCTTGATGACATGTCATGTGATTTGAGAATTTACGCGATTTAAGTTCGGAAGTTTGTCGAAAGCATAAAGAAAAAGATGTACCTGAAAAGGGAGAAAATAACATTAAGCTATCTAGACATGATTTAAGACTTAACATAACACTCAATTATGCTTTTCAAGGAGAACTTTTAAAAAAAAATATTAGGTAAGCTTGATGACATGCCAGGTGATTTGAGAATTTACGCGATTTAAGTTCGGAAGTTTGTTCGAAAGTATGAAGAAAAAGATATATCCATATTTTAAAAGTATTTGTTTTGCAAGAGTACAATTACAGTTAGCAAAAAAGCTCATAGTTCGTAGATTGATTGAATTAACTTGGACTTCGCTCAGTAACAGTTTAATCGTTACTAGTCCGAGCTAGCTCATTACTGGCTTAGTCAATATTTGTGTTGAATCTAGCTCGCTCGATAAATAGAGTGTTGCTCCTTGTAAAATTAGATCCAGCTTGTTGTTTTTTATTCAATATTCATGCATTTTTGTCATTCTATTTCTATTGATTGCTATGTTTGATGCTTTGTTTGACGGGCTTCATTATCTGTTTTCTTTTTTATTTGTATGATAGTAGTTCAAATAAAATCCTACAAACTAAACGAGCCAGCTTGGTCCAAATCGCTGCTAGCAGAAACTAAGATTCTAGCTTGACCCCTTAATCTCATATCACTCAACTCGCCTAAATTGTTGTGGCAACCTGATCATGAACTTGGCTCAGCTCATTGCCACCCCCACAGTACATCAGTTTTTTTAAGGATAAAAGAAAAAAAAGTTCATTAGTATCTATGACATTCAAAATATTTTTTTAAAGATCATCATAATAATTAAGAGAGCTGAAATGCACCTCATGTGATCGAGAATTTACATGAAAAAAAGAAGCTAGACTGTATATCGTTCTATACTTCTATTGGTCGCTTTGGTCTGTATAGGTTGAGATCAATGAGTAGACAACACGAATATAAGAGTACAATGCGATTGATATAGATTGGTGCCTTGGTGGGAAGCAAAAAGTACATGAAAGAAATAAGGACAAAAATGGTATAGAATTATCAAGTACTAAAATATGCTTTGCAAGAGTACATCAACTCTTATGAATAAGAAAAAAAAACTCAAAATTAAATAACTTGAGTTACATTATGTTAAAAAAAACTATGACTCATCATAGCTCACATTACCGAATTTTTTTTTTGTGATACTTGAATAAATCCGAATTAAATAAATGATATCTGGACTCAGAAATCTCAAAAAATGACACTCCCACACAAGGGTTTGGCGCACCAACCAATCCAGGTTCGCACAAAGGTTTGGCGCATCACTTGGTGCGCGAATTGACGTGGTGCACCAGGTTCGCACCACCATTTGGCGCACCAAGCTGGTTCGCACAATCCTTTTCGTGCACCAATATTAATTTCAAATTTGAGTCACATATCTCATGCGCAATCTTTGATTTTAATTCAACACTTGTAAGGACCATTCGATTGCATCAAGATCCGTACTAAGTACAATAAAATCTATGCAAGTATGTCAATTTCCGTGCGTAGCTATTGGTCAGCCGCACTCTTTGATTTTACGCATTCCAATAAAAATATATATATGGTCACAATTCAGGACCATTCGATTGCATCAAGATCCGTACTAAGTACAATAAAATCCGTGCAACTATGTCAATTTTTGTGCGCACCTATTGGTCAGCCGCACTCCTTGACTTTACGCATTCCAATGAATGTGTGTGTTCGCAATTCAGGACTATTCGATTGCATCAAGATCCGTGCTAAGTACAATAAAATTCGTGCAACTATGTCAATTTCCGTGCGCACCTATTGGTGTGCCAAATGATTATGAGAACCAGCTTGGTGCGCCAAAGGGTTGTGCGAACCTGATGCGCCACGTCAAATCGCACACCAAGTGGTGCGCCAAACTCTTGTGCGGGAGTGTCATTTTTTGAGATTTCTGAGTTCGGATGTCAAAAAAAAAAAATTCGGCTCACATTATGTATTTGAACAAGGATAATTGATACTCCTTAAAAAAATGTTAAGATTTTAGTCTGTCTGATTCAGATTCTTTCTTTTATCTGTTGGACTTATATCATATTATTGTTTTTTTTTCTTATGTTTTTGTGTTTGATTTGGCTAAGGTGTAATATTAATTCTTAAAATAATCTTTTATTTTTATATTCCTCTGTCGAATTACTGTACAGTCAATTGCGTTACTCATTATTGTATTTCTTAAATAATTTGAAAAAAAACAATTTATGTACAAAATTTTTAGAATGCAAAATAAGAACTATGGATCAATATATTTATTTTTAAAGTTCAAATTGTCGATTTGAACCATTCAACATAGATTTCTATATGAAAATGTACTTGTAGACTAAATTTTATATTTTTTATATTTTCTTTTTACTATTTTTCTAGATAGGTAGATAATCACTACTTTGAATGGTCTAGAATTTTACCTATCTAAAAAGTTTGCAAAAAAATTGTAAATTTAAAATAATATATACAATTTGATCTACAAGTACTTTTAATATGAAGATCATGTTGAGCAGTTTAGATCGATTGTTTGAATATTAAAAACAGAGATATTGATCAATAGTATGAACCAAGCCGTGCTATGCATAGTAAGTATTGCAGCCTCACTCAGGGCCGAACTAGAAAATTTGAATATGAATGCTAAACTATAAAATACATAATATGTGGAAAAAAAAACAAAAAAAAATGTTGTCACTAGGAATTGAAGCCAAAACCTCACTAACACTAAGTAAAATTCTAACCATTAAATTACAAGCACACATTTGTCATTTTATGAAGGGAATGAAATATATAACAACTTTAAACAAACAAAAATTTAATTAGGTTTTAATATATATAAATTTTTTTAAAATCATAAGAGTAGCTTAGTCATTTTTGACTGAGCCTTAAATCTGCCCTGATTTCACTAGAACAAAAATACTTTATTTTAAAAATTAATATCTTTAGTATATATATATTTTTTTAACAATCTTAGTATGTTAAATGGTTGACGAATTAAAGATGATGACAATATTGATAAATATTTTTTCATGTGTGATATAATATGAATCAAATTTCATCCATATCCAACTATTTACCAATGTTATTCTGTTTGATAATTTTTATTGTTTTAATTCCTAGTTTGATGCAATTTGAATATGTGTCAGCCTAAATTTATTTCAAATTTTACTAATAATTTCCAAATAATCCTCATTCAGCAGATAATGTCTTTTCGAGTTCTTAACTTCAAAAGTTGGCAAATTATGTTGTGAGTTTTGAATTTGTCAAACCATAGTGACAAATCAATTATTCGGATTCGTTCGGCGAGGTCAAAAGTTCGTGATTCGGAAATAATTCGGATATAATTCGGGAATGATTCGGCATTATTCGGATAAGAGATCTCAGTTCTGTAAGTTAGCAAAAACAAAAAAAAAATAACCAAAAAAAAAAATTATAAGAAAAATTCGGAAAAAAATTGTAAAAAATTTGTAGAATTTGCGAATTATTCGGAAATTATTCGGTCAAAATTCGGTCAATTGAATAATTCAGCATTCTGTTCGACATCACCAAAAAACCAAATATTTCGCATATTATTTGCGAATCTTGTCATTATGTGTGTAAACAAGTGCATGTTTCAATTTCATACGATTGTCGCCGCAGAAAATCTATCTAACAATCAGTTCGTGTATGTCCCACAAGCCACAACTTATTTTCGGTGCAGCCATCTCCGCGTGCCACAGACGCCAAATGCGAACAGAGCTTTTGAAAGAAAACCGTTGATTTTTGAACGGACGATTGCTGATCTCGAAACGAACCAGGTGACCTTTCTTCCTTTCAGCTTTCTTCCCCTTTATTATAATATTATATATATAAGACCTTTTTCCTGATAATAAAGCAAAAACAAACTCTGAGATGGTACAGAGTGGCCAAACCAATACCCATACAAAACATACTTTAAAACCTGTTCGGTTTTTTCTCCAGTGTAAATGGACTATGTACCTCCAGTTTTGATAGGAAATTCAGACTGTTGTATTTTTTTTTTTTTCAACTTGTAAGTAGTTGAAGATGAATAATATCATCTTTTAAACAACATTAAATATTAGAGCTTTTTTTTAAGGTTGGAGGCTATATTAGAGCTTATTGTATGACAATTCTCCAATTTGAATCTTTGGTACTAAGAGCATCTGTATCCCTGAAACTCTCAGAGTTTCTAAATAACTGTTAACAGAATTTTAGAAATTCTAGACTCTCTGAATTTCTAAACCTCTACATCCCTGAAATTATAATTAGAGTTTCTTAATTGCCACATTAGCATTTAATTAAAAACAATATTAAAAATTGAGCCAATAGAAATTGATTATTTTGCCATGTCAGAGTTTTGAAACAGTTTCATATTTAGAAACTCTTGAACAAAATTGCTAAATATGAAATCCATCTACATCCCTGAAACTGGTTTAGAAACTGCCACGTCAGCTTTGAAATTTTCAGAGTTTCAGGAATGTAGATGCTCTAACAGTAAGAAACTTTTACATGTCCTTAGCTAGAAGGAAGATCTAAGATTGTTATTTACGTCTCATCAAATATAATTATTTGAATGCGTAGAATTTGTGACTCCTCAATAAAATTAAAATTAGATAATATTTGTATGTTGTTCATTGTTCGTATGAAATTGCAAAGTAAAAAATATTTTGTTTATCTTTGTTTGAGAAATAAACTAATTTGGGAAAAATATTTAATGTTACCAATAATATTACGATAATGTTCATATATCAATTATATAATTGTAATTACATCAATAGAAAATAATAATTTGTTGGAAATTTTATTTAAAGGATTTTTGACAGAGTCCTATCCAAAGCCAGTTCTAATTATTTAACTGGTGTCTACACTGACAGTTTATATTAGTACCATTTAAATTTATTAAATTCTAAGGGCGTGTTCGGCCGCTCCACTGTTACCGCTCAACTGAATTTTTTTTTCCACGTGAACAGTAATTTTTAGTTCAATTCTCGTACCCATACTCATTTCCAATGATCCGCCGAACAGGCCCTAAGTAGTTTATTTTCTTGAGTTCTCCATTAGTCGAACAAAACAAATATTGTTTACTCAAGTTCTCCATTTAGTCAGAGCCGGAGATAACGGTCAATGGAAAGCAGTACTCTATTGTCCTCTTGTCTGCCGACTTGAAAACAAGAATTGTAGACCGTCTGATCGTATGATCACAGGGCAAATAGTTGGCTACTGCTTTCTTTCCACCCGCAATAATTTATAATGGTGTCACTGTTTCATGCCAGAAGACAGATGAGCATTGAGCAAGCAGCAGATGTGAAATTTGGGTTTTATTGGTCGAGTGCTTCATTAGATTAGAACCATCAAGTTTGTTATGTCTCTCCCGCATTTACACATGTATGATGTTACCAAATTGCTTTGGGTGAAAATCTATGTAAGTGTTGCAAATGAGTCCAGCTAGTATGACATCGGTGTCATATGACACTAACTCCAAAATTAAATGAATAGACTTTAAACGACTAATTCAAACTGTTCAAACTGATTTACTTTATGAGTGATGTGTTTACATGCAAATTTTTTATATTTTCGAATTATTTTAGTATCAAATTAAGCGGTCAAAAATGTTAAAAAAATGAATGCATTAAAATTAACTTAAAAACTCATACATTTAATTCAAAAAAATTATAAAATTTGCATGTAAATGCACAACTAAAGAAGTAAATCGGTTTGAACGGTTTAGATTCACCGTTTGAAGTCGATTGGGTAGATTTTGGAGTTAGTGTTATATAGACTGAAATGACACTGATGTCATACTAGCCAAACTCATTAAGATAATATAAAAACTTATTTTCATTTTCTTATTTCGAAGGTGTGGACTTCATCCACCAATTTCTATTATATAAGTGTTTTTAACAGTTCTTTTAAAAAATCTCGAATTTTGAATCAAAATATTTTTGTACGGGAATGAAATATAATTTAATGTATAAAACAAGAAAACAAAGGTCAGTTTTGATGTCATAATATCCATTATAATATTTATGTTTCTCAAATATATATCATCTAAGCACAATATCTTTCTTGATGTGATAAAATTTTATTTTATAGAGTTGTAAATATATGCACCTCCCATGTTGTTAGAAAGAGATATATTTCAACAAACTTATTTTATAATTGTAAAATCTGTTTGAAATTTCTTAAAATAAAAGTCATTAAATACCGATGAAACTAAACCCTTTTAATTTGATAGAATATCTATCAATTTTGGTACAGTTCTAGATTTTATTAGTCATCAATCAATGTCAATAAAACCAAATCTTTGATTTTTTTTTTCTTTTCAAATTGTATGATGAATGGTCAATTGATACTTAAAACCACACCAAATTGGATACAAGTCCTATCTAAATCATTAAGAGGCCATCTTAGGTTTATTTCTGTATATTTTATAAGCAACACCATATTAGTTAAATAAGTTTATTGTCAATATTACCCAATCATCATTTTTATGAAATGACTCTGAAATTATGTTAGTTTTTATGTTAATTAACTTCAATGCAAGTCTCTGTATTTATAAAATAATTGTGAATTTATTAATATAATCTAAACACTATATCATCCTTGGTACAATAAAATTTTATTTCATAGAATTGATGAATTATATAGTACATATATTACAATAAAACACTAAACACTTTTTTTTTCATAAAGTAAAATATTTATTGATTTTGATATAATTTGATATTTTATTAGTCATAAAACAAAAGTCAATAAAACAAATATTTGAATCTTCCATATTGTTTAATGGATGCTCAATTGATTTTTAAAATTAAATGAAGATGAGGCAGTAACACAGCTGGCTAGGAAAAAAAATTATAGAATTGTGGTTACTCAAAAGGTGAGAGTTCGAACCTCTCTCACGATTTTGTAGCTTCTGCAAAACTTTCAATTTTTTTTTTTTTTACAAAAAAAAAATTGTGCCAAATTTAATATGAGTCCTATCTAAGTCATTAAAAAGAGTCTATAGTTCTAATTTATTATTTTTATGAATAGAACACTAGTAATCGAATAAATTTGTTGAAAAATATTACATATCCGTCGTTTGATATTATTTATATTAAAATTCAAAGCAATAGGTTGCCGTTTGGAAGCAGTTTGGGAGCGAAATATCATTTGAGCACAAAATTGCATTCTTTTAGTCCCGTAACACAAAAGACTGAAATTCTTTATTGGCTATCTGATAATATTATTTATTGAGCTTATTTATTAATCTTCCAATTTTCGTATTCTTCTCTCTCCATCGTCTTTTTCCAAAGCCTTCCACGATTCCACCTTTCCCTTCTCTCCTCCTCTCTTTCTCTCTCCCATTTCCCCCAAATCGTCTCGCTCTTTACCCCCAATTCCCAGATCGATTAGATGCAGATCGATTAGCTTGGCTGGAAATTGCATTCTGAGCTTCAATCGGTCGATTTCTTCATGAATTGCTGCTCAGAAAATTCAAAATAGCCAGGTGATATACAGCGCCCTCCTCTTGACTTGTTTACCAATTCAAGTTCGATTCTCTTTTTTAAATTCGTTCAGAATCCTCGTTGGATTTCCAATCTGTCCTCATTTGGCTTAGAAAAGTCTTTGCTTGAGCTTAAATTAGCCTTTTTCCCATTTCATTTAATTTGCTCAACTAAGAACCAGCTCATATACACAAATTCTGCCCCGTCTCCTTTAAATCACACATTTGTCAACCTTGGGTCTTATTTTCTTCATTTGAGTTCTGAATCCACAAATCTAAAGAGAAGGGAAACCAAAAAAACAAAACAAAAAAATGGCAGGAGAAAGGTGCAATCTTGGCGAAGATGAAGCAGAGCTTCTCAAACCCTCATCTCCTTCCTCCACATCACCACCAAATCCAGCTCAAGCACCTCCTACAAATCCACCATCTCTTTTCCTCAGCCCCCCACAAGAAATTCTCTCTCAATTAACTGAGAAAGCTGAGGTCAACAACTCTGTGTCCATTCCTGTGGCAGCGACCAAACTTACCAAATCAGACTCAACCAAAGAAATTGATCCACCAAAACCCTTATTGGGATCAATAAAGTCAATACTTCGATGCACGATATGCCGCAAGAGAGTTGGCCTGACAGGTTTCAGGTGCCGGTGTGACAATCTCTTTTGTGGCACGCACCGATACAGTGATTCACATGATTGTTCCTTCGATTATAAGGCTGCTGGAAGAGCTGAGATTATGAAGAATAATCCGGTGGTACGAGCAGCCAAGATAATTAAGATTTGAGTTTTATGGTGTTATTGTTATGGAATTATTATGCAATGATTGTTTTGCATTAGCTGTTATGTCTTGTACTAGGAATTAGGAGTTGACAGAGAGCAAGGTGAGAATTGGAAATGTTCGCAAACTAATTTGAAGATTAAGTTCAACTTAATTCTCTATTATTTGAGTTATAATTGGTGCTTGTTTATGATCTTCCAATTTGATTCGTGCTGCCAACATTAGGAAAAAAATAGACCTTGTAATTCATGTGAATGATATGCTTTCTTAATGGTTTACGGAGCAATTAAATACTGTTACACATCATGCCTGACACAACTGGTACGATACCAACTGCTTAATAAAAACAAGTTTGGGGTCTTGTTTGTTTTAAGGCTCTTTTCTGAGCAAGAATGACTCTAACCTTTATGGCCTCTAAAGAGCACTTCAATTTTATGAAATTCTTTTTCATTTTTTTGATGAAAAATTTGATGCAAATCTTGATTTCATTTTGCTGGCTTAACCTCAATTAGTGAAGAGATGGACCTTGCATTGTAATGACAAAATTTGTAGCATTATGCATTACGTATCAAACATACTTCCTGACTCTTGTGACTAAGATCAAATTCGTTAAGCATTATACTTTTGCCTTACTATTTCAGTTCAGTTAATTATACTGTATTGACATGCTATGACGACATTTCGCTATGCCAAACCATACTGAATTGACTAAGATCAAGTTCGTTAGGTATGTAATGGTACATCTTTTGCTGGTAATCTGGTACCATGCTAACTTGATGAGCCCATTTTCTTTGGTTGGAGAAAACAAAGCCGTGACTCCGATTTTTAATTAATAGTTCCTTTCTATTTACTTTTTCTTGGTTCTATTGGAGATAAATCACACTGGTCCTACTCCTGGTATCTCAATATACTTGGTTTAATTTACTTTGTGGAGATTTGCGTAGCTATGAGTACTCCACTATTCTGGAAAGTATATACTTTGCTGTGCTTGTATGTCATACTTTTAAGCTTTTTCAAGATATGCTTTTATTTCTTTACCTCAAATAATAACAACTGATATTAGATGCTTTAAATTTTGGGTTAGCTTTAGTATAGCCCTTTTGAAGAAGGTACTTTGTATCACCTGTCAGTTTATATTTGGATTCTTTTTGGATATGCTTCTATGGTTAGCTTGAATGCTTGATTGCTTGAACAACTGTTCACGTGATTTTGTTCTTTGCTTTCTTATCTCCAAGTAAATTGTAACATTGGGTTTGCTCCTCTAGCTGCATGATCTATTCAAAAAATTATTTCAAGAACTGTGTCTAGGATTACTCTGTATTTCGAATTAATAACATTATTCCTATTGTTTCCCATGTTAAGTCAGCTTTGGCTGTCGTCTGTTCAGAGTATGCTTTGCTCCATCTAACATAAGACAGTTCAACACTATTTGAGTCTAAATTGCTTCCTTGGTTGAATTGGAAACAGTTTGATAAAGTTAATGAACAGACTGGATGGTACTGTCAATTAGCAGGGAGAAAACTTTATCACGTTTACAATGTCACATTAAGATAAAAAACAAATATTGGGTCAAACCCTTCTCCGTTATAAACAGTCCTTGACCACCCTAAAACAGTAGGAGACTGGAACTTATGTGGAAAATCCATGAATTGCATTGCTGTTGTATTATTATCCGAATTTTTTTTTTCTTACCATCTTTCCAAATAAATAAACAAAATTGACAAGGTAGCGACGTTTCTGGCTATTTCTTTCTAAAAGACAGCACAGATCTTATATGCATCCCTACCCTGGGGGGTCCAGATCCCCTAAAGTAACCCAATTTTTGGGTTTTGGGTCGAGACCGTTCGATTCGAATCCGATGCTCATAATCGTCTCGGGATTCAAATTCGTTCTCGGAATGTGTACACTCTAGAATCGGATGGATTGTCTCAGATTTGAATCAGACGGTCAAGATTTAAAACTCAAAGATTGGGTTACTTCACTGGATCTGAACTCTACCCTGGGTGGGGCGCTTTGCACCCCCTGGTAAAAATAATTATTTTACGAAAATCATGTCAATTTTGTTTATTTTTTTGGAGACGGTAAGAAAAAAAAAATCGGTATTATTACCATACTTGGGTACTTGCATGAACTGTTGGGTTATCCGATTTCAATCAGATAGCTTCCATATATCCATGGTCAAACTCAAGTGCTTTTTATTTAGTCCGAAGAATTAGCTCCAAATACCGTCATTTTTATCATGCCCAAAAATTAATATATTTTGCCAACTCTGCCCACCAAAATCAGATTGTGTCAAAAATATCCAAACCGGCTATTAAATAGCCGGTTCCTAATTTTTATTAGAAACCGGCTATTATACCGCCGGTCGCTCCAAAAAATTAGTTTATTTATAAGTGTACACTGTTCCGAAATTTCCTCATAATTCATTTTATCAAATTTCATACTATCTCTCATCACATTCTATCTTTCTTCTAGATTTCTCTTCCTCTTTCTGTTTTTGCAAGTAAGTCCCTATATTTTGTTTTATATTATTAAGTAGGCCAAAATAGTTATAAATTGCCACCAATTGTTATAAATTGCTACCGTTTGTTAGAAATTGCTAGCAATTTATTAGAAATTGTTATAAATTGTTACCAATTCATTAGAAATGTTCCAATTTTTTTTTATAAATTAGCAAGAAATTGCTACCAATTGTTATAAAATTGCTACCGTTTGTTAGAAATTATTATAAATTGCTACCAATTAGAAATTGTTAGAAATTGTTAGAACTATACTAAATTGTTGGAAATTGTTAGAAATTGTTATAACTATACTAAATTGTTAGAAATTGTTAGAAATTGTTAGAATTTGTTATAAATTGGTACCGCTTAGGTAATTTAATATAGTTTAGTATAGTTATAAATTAGAGTATAATTAGGGTATAAATTATGGTTTGCTATAAATTAGGGTATAATTTAGTATAGTTATTAATTTAACTAACCATAATTTATGAAATTAGGATGGCTGGAGGTAGAAGTAGAGAACGGCCTAGACGTGCACCACAGGTTGAGCCGCCGGTTGACACCACCAGTACCGAGCACTTCAGCCCCCTCTTATGAATACCCCACCGCGAGCACAGGGTATCCCTAGCTTCCCATGAGGTATGCTACTTTTGTCGATATTTGAAGTTTAAATTTTGTTGTATACATTATGTAATACATTGTTTTGCGATTTTTCAACGCAAGACGAGTTTCTGATGGATGTCAATTTTTCTATCCCTCGGATGCGGTACTTCTCATCGATGGACCGATATCTCATCCGGCTGGGACTATATCAGATTGTGTCCATCCTGTAGGTCACGACTGCCTCCATCAATGCATCTCTCATCCTGCAGGACACGATATCTCATCCGGTCTGACGGCCGCCTCTAGTGACACTGATATTTGGAGGTAATAATAATAATAATAATATTTTATTTTTAATCTGTTGATTACCTTATGTAATTATAATACTAACCATCTACTTTGTTTTTGCAGATACACCCGGAGTTAAGTGATGGACCTTTTCGGTACCGTCATGTTTCCTGATGCCAGCGGCGATGGCATCCCCATGATGTATTTGTGACTTCTGATGGACCTTGATAACTCGTCGGGCTACAACTGGGGTGGAGCCGTGTTAGCACAGCTGTACCATAGCCTCTGCACAGCTTCTCAGGTTAGTCATTATGTTGTTTGATACTTAATTATTTCATCAATCAGTCAAATGAAATTACAACTAATAACCTCAGAAATACAGGTGAAGGCCAAGCAGATGTACGGGCCGGTTCTTTTGTTGCAGCATTGGTCCTGGTCACGGCTACGGGTGGGCCGTCCTATCCCCAATGAGTCAGAGCCAGCTTGGGGACAACCGAGCGATGATCAAGAGCGGTGGCCGGTCTATGGCCACCGCTGGCATAGTGTCCACCACTATCGAGATAAGGGGCACGGACGCACCATAGGTATCAGGATGGTGCGTTTACAGCTGAATAACCTGGACGATTCGGAGGTGGACTGGACACCATATGCAGATCTGTATGATCCGTGGAAGACCACATCACGTATAAGGAGAGAGGCAGATGTCTCTGTTGTTGCTGCACGTGATGTAGTCTGGACGGGGCTGCCCGGCAGGTGTAATAGAGGACAGGCAGCCGAGCGATACTCCCTTCTCCATTTAGATGACGATAGTTTTTAGTTTTATTGTTCCGTAGGATTTACATTTGGATCTGTTATGTTTGTCATTTTATGGTTGTATTATCTGTTTATTTATTTATATTTTCTACTCTATGTTTATATATCGTTTTTCTCTTATGTCATGACTATATCATACTTACAAATGTCAAAAAAAATAAACCTCTCGTTAAAATCATAATAAATTTAGTTGAAAAATACCAAATTGTAATAAATCAATCAACAAATTTTTTTAATTAATCGTCTTAAAAATGAGAATTTCAAACGAGTCATAACATATACATCAAAATTATATTTCAAATATTCAGAGAAAAACGGCGGCTTAAAATTATATTCGTAACATATACATGTACTGTCCAGATTTAAAATATATATATATATATCACAGAAACCGGCAGCTTAATAGCCGGTTCCTAATAAAAATTAGGAACCGGCGGTATAATAGCCGGTTTGGATATTTTTGACACAACCTAGTTTTGGTAGGCAGAGTTGGCGAAATATATTGATTTTTGGGCATGGATAAAAATGACAGCTCCAAATAGGTAAACAATGGGCCATAGATTTCGGAGGGTATATCCATTTCGTACCTTTCAAATTCAAAGTCTAAATATTTCTTGGGCTTAGGTCAAGGGCTACATCGCTCAGCCCATTTTAGCTCTTTAAATAACAACTTTGGGCTTCTGAAACATACAATGTTTTGCGGAGAATGGGATTGTATTGTATTGTAAATTAAGATAATTAGCCAAAAGTGTCAACTCACTAACGGTAATTTTGCTGACAGAAATTCAACTAATAACAGTAGATATATATATATGATGCGCAAAATGTTGAATGTATATGGAAAAGCAAAACTGCCATCTGACAAATTAAAAGATTTACAATAAGCGCTACAAAGGATACAATAAGAAATATTTTTTTTAAAGCACCTATTATCTAGTAGGATTTCCTTTCACTGTTGTACGTAGGATCAAGCATCTATTATCTTGGTTAACAAGGATCGGTGATTAGTTATCAGTCAAAACTTTTTATCTTTAACGTAAGTAGTACTGGTTTCTACCTTAGAATTTTTCCTGCTAAATCCTATTAATTTGTAAGCTTCAAACCTAGCTAGTGATCAGCTCTAACAACTGTACCTCAACTTGTTAGCTACACCTACATGTCATTCCACACTGTAAAAACAGGTGGCCCCTGACCGATACCAAGTGCACTGTTAACACTTGATGTCATGTTTTGAGTTTCAGCTGGAATATTAATCCCCCATGCTCCATTTGTACCGGGTTCGTAAGCCTCCCGACCTGCTGCCACATTCATGTATCCAACATTAACATTACATTTTCCTTCTGCAAGACCTCCATACATACTTCCATTCTGGCTGTGTTGCTCAGCGGCCAAATTACCGGCTGTCATTAAAAACCTACCACCAGCATCTGTAGAGTAACTCTGGTAACAACTTCCATCAAACATTTGGGAATTGGAACCAGTGCTATGCTCCATTGTTGTTGCTGATTGAAAAAAGTTGTGCATGTTATTCCCCATCTGCGCGTGGCTGTATGGGTAGTATAGGCCAAATGGCGGAGCCTGAACGGAGCCATACGAATTGTTACCGGATACATCTGTTAGTTGAGAAGTGAGATGGTTATCAAGGCATGAGTTGGCAAGACTTGAGCTCTCTTTGAGACGCTTTGCAGCACTGCCAATCGGCAGGCAGTTACTCTCGAGGATGCTCTTTACATCGTACCGGCTCATCTCGAAGTTTGTGACAGCATTTAGGCCTCTAAACTTGATTGCGGCTATGTCATAGGCCTCAGCTGCTTCTTCTTGGGTACCTATACATTGCAACATGAGTTAAAGCTTATTGTATTAATGAGTGCATGCATGCATGCATGCAAGGTGTTAGGGTTTAATTATTTTCTAGTTAACTATTTGACTTCCTGCCATGGTAAGCGGAGACATTTCTCAGCATGAGCTGGAAAAAGTACACTATTTGAAACTCGACATTAATTAGCACTTGATTAATATTGGTAGATACCAAGTTGCTCTTAAAAGCATAAATAAGTGGATCTAAGAAAATATTTGATTAGACTTACTAAAGGTCCCTAAGTAAAGATCCTTGTTCCCTGCAACTCTTCCTATCCTTGCCTGCCACCTTCCATGCTGATGATGCCTGTAAAAGATACATAAATTTATATATATATTATGAATATCAGTAGTTCTGAAAAATAATAAAAAGGGAAAAGGAGGACGTCAAACGCATCAGAAACTAATAAAAAGAAAAACAGCTGTATACTGAATTGCTGCAGATTACTTTACTAAAGTATATATGTATAGCAGAAAGAAGAGACTTTTACCTAGTTACTCCCCTGTAGATTGATGCCCCACGAGAAAATCCACTGCTTTTCCTATACAAGTTTTGAACCATTTATTAGATATATAATACAAGAGAATAGTGGTACAAATTAGTCTAGATATAAATCTTTTATAATCATGGTACCTTCTTAGAGATGCCACAAATTCCTGCCTTGTCATGTGCTTCATCTCTTCCAGTTCTTTCTCATAATTACTAACCTGAAATATGCAATGAACATGGGTTGACTGGTCAGAACTTTTAAGTCAAATAGGAAATTATAAGAGTACTAAGTACTAACATTACAAAACACATTTTTTTTGTTTGAACTTTGAAGGTCACTAACATTACCAAACACTTGCACCAATAATGCTACATTGGTCTCATTGAGGCTGCATTTAATTTATATTCTGCATAACACAGTACTGGCTTGCCTATCTATGAATTTTGAAAACCATGGTATAGGTCTATGTATAATAAAGTTGTTGCCTACTTCCGGATAAATTTTTGTTTATTTATAGACAACTTATTTGGGACTAAAAGCTTGATTGTTTTTGTGGTATTTATGGACAACTCACGGTCTGAATTACTTAATTCATGGCAATTTGCAACCCGCTAATCATATCAATAATTTTTTTTTGTCTACTCCTGATAAAAATAATGACAACGCTCCTGCATATAAATTTTAATTTTCAATGAAATATTTAGTGTTGTACCAGTAATTACTGGTTTCAGACAAATGTTGCTTATTTTTGTTTAGCATACCGGAAAGTTCGTTGTTGTTGTAGGTCCCCAATACTTGAGTGCGGCCAGATCGTAAGACCTAGCAGCCTTATCTTCTTTGTCATAACCACCTAAAGTAAAAAAAAAAATTGGCATATATAGTATGAGATATGTGATAAACTAAATAAATAGTACATTTTAAAGATAAAACAAAGTTAAAACGTTGTTTTGATTTAAAAAAAAATACTTAATATATAAACTTACCAAGATAGACTGCACCGACATAACCAGTTTTTGAAGATAGTCCAAGCCAAAGGAAAATGAAAACCATACGAAAAATTAGTTAGTAAAAATGCATGTGAATTAATTAACGAGAAAGAAAAGAGAGAGAGAGAGACTGCTGGAAAAGAGCAAGAAATGAACTAATTAATATAATTTTTCATACCTTGTCTGCCCTTTCGGTTTTGCCCTTCTCTTTTGCATGTATTATCCCAAAGATGAGCCTCATAACGCCCCGTCCATCTATGCCTGGAAAACAACAGTTAACATTGGACTTTAATTTTAGCTATTATCAAATATAGTAAGCACACTGAACTGAAGATGAAAAAATCACACTAAGCTGCCATTTTTGAAGGATTGTTTGAAAGCGAAAGAAGGAAAAAGGATAATATATAGCTAATTATATATTGGCAACAATATTACACCTTGTAACACCACGATAGATCGAGGTCCTTTGCCCGAAGGTATCAACCGCCTTCCTTGGAGCCACTTCAGCCGGCTCGTTATTAGCAACGATTTGATTTCCCTGCTTGGACTCCACACCATTACTCATTGTTAAAGACAGGTTCTGAGAACTCGCCGGATTCTCTGAGCTACTGTTTGCATCGATACTCTTGCTCTCACTTATATCTTGAGTTGCCGGTGCCTGAGCAGGCTGGCTCCGGAGCCAACTCTTGATAGTAGACAACCCGATAGAGCTACTATTGTTGGTTGTGTTTACATTGGCAACGGCATTATTATTGGAAGCAACAACGGATCCATCGTAGAGGTATCCGTTAGCAATTTTATGATTGTGATCTGCAAAGGAGATGCCACCGAGAAAATCTTCGAGTTTTGGCTGATTGGTACTCGACTCAACAAGTGCAGATAGCTCAGAGGAGCTCTTCATGTTCCAGTCTGTTATACATTGCAAAATGTTAATAATATGCGGTTGATATGTATTTAAAGGGGTTGATATGTTTGTGAAAAGTTTTGTATTTACCTTCTAAGATGCCATATGAAGAAGCATTTGGAGCAGAGTCTGTGGAGAGATGTGTAATCTGAGCTGATGGAAGCTCCTGGGGACAAAGGGAGAAGCCTAACCAATTATAATTTAAAGAGGCCATTAATTTGTTGGATAGTTCGAAGGGAGAAGCAAGGATACGGTTTTACAATGAAGAAGAAGACAGAGAAGGAGAAGAGATATAATAGGTAGATAATAGTGGGAACATTACTCCAATAAAATTGGATGTACGCTTATATATAGGTATTTAGACTGCTCAATAACAGGTGTCTCTGTTAAGTAGAAGATATAATCAATATAAATAATACAATACATTATACTATACATATGTCAATTGCATTTCATTTTATTTAAAAATAATGTACAAAGGAAAACAACTAGTGTGCTAATTAACAAAATAATAAAAAGTAAAACAATGAATTATTAATTAGGTAAATATGGCTGGTGTCATTCGGTTTTAATTATTTGTTTGACATATATTACCTCTCAAATAATTTAATCATGTACGTAGGACTTATCCTTAATTTGGCTTTGCTCCTTACGTACCATTATTTAATATTTACGGAAGAGTGGTATACAAGTAAAATATATATATATAACGGTGAAGGTTTTATCTCACAAGAATTTTTGTGCTATACAATTTTATTTATTAATATTAAATGTTAAATTCAAACAGTTGAATTGTTGATTTTGTTCTTTTTATAAGAGATGTGTCATCTGTCGACGTAATATTTTAAAAAATTTGAAGTTTATTTATACTAGCTAGCTGTATCAGGGATGGAGAAAAACAATGAATGCATTAAAATTAATATATAATAATATTCTTCGTTTATTTTTTGTTCATCCGACCTAGTATAATGTGAAATTAAAAAAAAAAAGATAAAAGTTTATATGAAAGCATCTCTCATAATTCAAAATAAACAAATATTATATATTAACAGTAATGATTTTAAATGATGAATATAGATAATAAAAGAATATTGTGGCCAGGGGCAGACCCAGTGTATTCCGGGGGGGGAGGGGGGGGGGGGGCGGGCAGCTCTGAATGTTTAATTGGTAATTCGGGTTAAATTTATAGTTAAAATTAAAATAAATTTCTTGAAATATGATTGGTAATTATAATTATAAGTCAGAATATCAAAAATTATAAGTCAGAGTATTATAAAGTATAAGTTAAAGTATTATTTTTTTTATCAAATATCTAATTAGTTAATGGATTTAAATCCGACTAGTTATTTAAACCCAATTCGATATTTTTTTACTCCCTAGTCACGAAAATCCTGGATCCACCTCTGGTTGTGGTTAGCTATCGTTGAAAAACATATTATATTGAAATCTAGTTCATCTAAAATTCACAAAATAACAAAAATCTGATATGTCAGATTGTCTTTCTTTTCTTCGTTGGGCAATAAGCCCGTAGATAAAGTCAGATCGTCAAAACAGCAAAAACCTTGCCATCTGACAAAGTTAGGCAAAAAAACTCACACGAGCGCACAAAATTCAACCAGTAGGTTATAGACTATCGTCAAGATTGAGGCTATGTGGCAATCCCTGTGTGATATTATATACGCACTTTGGACCAATCAAGCATTTGTTTTGTAAACTGTGTTATCCGAATTAATGGTGGGATTATTATGACCTCGGACTAGTCTTATTTGTCATGGATTTGTCATTTGTAACTTTTTTGTATAATGTCCCCCCTTTATAATAATCTTTGTATTTGAAAATGCATCAAGAAATTACAAAAGTGGCGCAAAATGCAATAAAAGCATTGTAAATTTGAAAAATTGTGCATGCAAGCTAGATATCAGAAGTTCAGAACCAATCTTTATTTGGTCTAGTGAAAAACACAATGTAAAAATCTGGACGAAGAATAACCTGACTCCCAATTTTACTCAAAAAAAAAAACTACATTGAATATAAAAGACAACATATACCGTTTTTCCAAAATTTAAAAATACCTTATTCACTTGAAAAATGAATTTATATATATATAATGGCATTTACCAACTTGATAGTTGAAATAATAAGAGACATAAAACAGTGTTTTTAAGTTTTGACAAAAAGATATTTAAAAAAAATATTTTGTATTCT
The DNA here is from genome assembly GCA_964058825.1 of Carex arenaria. NCBI lineage: Eukaryota > Viridiplantae > Streptophyta > Magnoliopsida > Poales > Cyperaceae > Carex > Carex arenaria. The sequence continues at coordinate 206,981 of CAXKVW010000425.1, forward strand.
TACAATATAAGTGCTAGCAAATTCAAATTGTATCGATTGCTATCTTAAATGAATATCAGCAAATTTAAAAGTATGAAGTTCTTATGTTTTTTAAATATCATTTATTCACAATTATCATAAGAAACTGTGTGAGTTTAACCATTTTAAATTAGTATCACTGTGTCTTAATTTTTTTATCAGTTAATGCTTGTCATAATATTTTTGTTAGCTATAATGTGTAGTTTATCAATCACTTAATTAATAGCATACTACAATGGTATTAATATTTTTTTTTCATGAAATTGCATATTTACGTTTACAAATTATCAGTGAAATGATGTCGTTTTAATTTTGCTACTTATCTCAAGATACTATTTTTTTTAACATTTTTTACTATGTAAAAATTCTCACTCTGAACAGTGAACACTTTTCAGAGCCAACCGTACGTTGCACAGTTTACAACATAAGCAAGGGGCATAGAAGAACTCAAACCATAGTCGGTTGGTAATTACAGTAATTTTTGTGCACATGCAAGTCTTTATGTCAGAATTGCTTCCCTACCCTTTTTTTTAACAGCATGATCAAGAAAGATTAAGGACAAAAAAGAAAAGCAATATAAGCAGGAGTAGAAAAGTAGAGGAAAAATTTTAAGGTGAAGAGAGGCAGTGGAGATGAAGACATTAAACCCTAGTCTTGCGTTGCGGGTCTTAAGGGCCATTTCATATTTTTCATTCCCCAAGCCTTTCTCGAACCCATAAATAAATATGCAGAATTGTTTCAAGTCTCCCATAGAAAATCCGCATGTTAATTGCTCGCTAACCATAGGTTGCTTCCTCAGCCTTTTTTTTTTTTTTTTTTTTCTTTTTTTATAATATATGGTAGATTATTTTATATAATTTAAAATTTGATCGTGGATATTATGTAATGGTATATATAATATGAACAGATATATGAATGCATATGTTTGGCCACCATTTTTAATTAAACATATTTATATATATACAAGTTTGTCTGTAATATAGTATAGGTGGATCTGTGATAGTCAGACATGTAAATGCATATGTTTGACTTCTATTTCTAATTAAATAGATGTATTTAAATATCCGAGGTTTTATTTTGTGATTTTTAAAATAAAAGTATTTATCATTATTTATGAAATATAGATATGACATTAAAAAATAATCGTTGTGTCCTCACAAATGAAGTAGATTTTTCTATATGACAATATTCCTATTTTTTTGTGTAATGTGCTACATGTATTATTAATGTTATATCTCTGTAATTTAATTATAACCTCTCTATAATATGAAATAGATGTATGATGTCTTTCTATCCTAGATAATTTCTCTTATTTTATTTTTTAATTTTATTGAGATCAGTCTCCTTCTATCTCAAATTTCTCACAATCTTTCTAGTCAGTCTCACATTCTTATATAGAAGTTGATAATTGCAAAATTATTTTTTTTACTACTGAATAATAAATAAAAAAAATAGCAAATTATGCATGTTAATAATTTGCTGGTGATGCCTCTGGTGATTTTGTCCCGGAGATGTATAAAAATGACAGTACAAATATGGATAGATTAATTAGGCCTAAAGTAGCATAGGATCCTCCTCGAGAAATTATGTCTCCCACTCTCTCAGTACAAACTACAAAACCCTAAACTCGATAGAGTGAGAAGACGTTAACATACTAATACATTATGTTTTTTTTTATCTCGGTAACTACAACGGTAAGACAGGCGTTTGACCGTCAAAGATGTAAAATCAAAATATCTATTCTCCATATATTGTAGTCTTTTTAGGATTGTATCGCACGGTTTTGCATGGGCTCCGTAAAAATCAATACAACTAAATTAATACATACTTGAGAGATGCTATCTGGATATATATATATATATATAGTACTCTCTACTCTGTACTTATCATGCATGTGAAATTAATTATCGATCGTTGGTAATTAAATGGTGAATTAGATGACCTATCATAGCCAATCAATAAAATCTATACTGACAACATTTAGTACCTTATACGCACAAAAAGTATCATGCGGCAAGGTACGGTCTCCCCAATTTGAATTAGTGTTTTTTTTTTTTATTATTCAAACAGTGGCACTAGCTAGATTGGAGGGAATCCCTCCAAAAATTATTTATATTAATGTTTTTGTATGAGCATGTATTTATTTTTAATTGTTGGTTGTCGGTTTATAGATAACTAGACTAGGATTTTGCTGGTGTAGGTTTGAGTTGACCAGTTTCCAAATTGGTCCTAGACATCTACTACTTGTATTTTTCTTCTAATTTAAACGCATGTTTTTCTAAATAAAAAGGTCTAATTCTACGTATAAATACTAGCTAGCGCTAGCATTTTATAGCTACTGTTTTTTATTTTTATTTTCAGAGTGGAGTATAGCTACAGTAACAGTAATGGTTTTTTTTTAATAATCTTAATTAATTGTCAAAATAAGTTTTTGATCTAGTGGCAAAGGTAATACCTAAAACTAATGCTTCGACTATCGATTAATGTTTAGCCGCTAAGATATCTTTACTCGATATTCTTCGTTAATTTCTATCATCAATTATTCAAAGAGGAGAAAAAAGTTGGATAAAGATATTCAAAGAGGAGAAAAAAGAGGAAATATGTTGGTCGCTGGTACAAAAATTTTAATAGCAATTTATCTTCAGATAAGTTGTTGTAAAAAAATTGTATTTCTACTAATTTAAAAAATAGGCTAAATCTTATCTTTATGTCTAAATAGTTAATTTAAACATCTTAAAATGTGATTTACACATATCACAATCTCGTAGAAAATCAGATTTTATTATTTAAAAAGATATTATTTTCGGCGTAAAAGAAAATGATGCTATGTAATACACAATTATTGTATTTTTTTAGAACTAAATAGAACTCCATTTCTAACAAACTAGAACAAGATTAGTAAGAAGTTCCTAAAATTTGCTTTTCCATAAATTTTAATACATAGTCACATTAAGTTATTTAATCAGACTTTCAGAATTTGAAAAAAAAAAAAAATTTGGCTTTACATTTAAACTATCAGGCAATGTTGTAATTGTGATTGATTGGCCACTGCCAAAATAAACATGTCGCTTATGTTTGGATGAAGTGAGAATAGCTAGAATAGGAGCTATTCGGAATAGCAATGTGCAACCAAACAATATTTTTGTTATTCGGAATAGTGAAAATAGTTGTTATTCTCTATTCTATGGAAATGTTGGAATAACTACTATTGGAAAGTGTGAATAGAGAAAAAAATATTTATTACCGTCAACACAGTCCCGAAATGACAAAATTGACACCATTTCTTTTATCTCTACACTATGACAATTCATTTGAGACCCCACTTGCCTATCTTTTCTCTTAATAAGCACATTTTAACACTATTATGTATCAGTTACAGCTATTCACTATTCCAAATGTACAATCCAAATAATATTTTTACTATTTCGAATAGCACCATTTTCACATTATTCTGAAAATCACTATTTTTTCACTATTTTTATCTACTATTCTAAATAGCAGCTATTTTAGCTATTTTAGAGTGCATCCAAACGTAAACTTTTTTAAAGTTCCCAAGTATTAATTTCCAACAATGTGAGGTCCTGCTAGCAATAGGGTTTGATAAAAACGTAATTATGTTAGAGGTCATGCTAATAGTGCAATTTGTTCCATATTAAAACTTATCTCATTATTCTTTTTAAAATCCAATGAAGTTTGGGATCCTAAATTTATATTCCCAAGTTTGACCTCGTGGCAGCTTTGACGGAGGAGGTAGCACACGTGAGATCGGCCTTTTCTTCAACCAAATGTTGCTTCAAGTATGGACAAAATGGGGTGTCTTAGTTCAATGTTCACAACTCAACCAACCCTTTTATTAAAGATTCTTGGGCTCAGGCTCAGCTTTCTTTGGCTTCAATGTAATAATTACTGCGTCTCTCTGTAATCTCTCCCAGTAATTTTATTGGAATCGATTCTCCGGATTTTTTTTTTTTATTTAACACCCCAAAAAATCGGAATTAAATAAAAACCACTCTGTTTGAGGTTCTATCACAAATACCACCCCCGCACAAGCCTTGTGCGCACCCGAAAACACGGAAACGCACAAGGGTTGTGCGCACCCGAAATTTTTTTTTTTTTTTTTTTGAAATATTGGTAGAAGCTACTAAAGTACCACCCGACCGGATCCGCACAATGGTTGTGCGAACCCGTTTGAAACCGCAATTTCTCCGTGGATCGTCGGGTGCGCGAATTCTTTGTGCGGATCCATTTTTCGGGTGCGCACAAGGCTTGTGCGGGGGTGGTATTTGTGATAGAACCCAAAACAGAGTGGTTTTTATTTAATTCCGATTTTTTGGGGTGTTAAATAAAAAAAAATCCGTCGATTCTCGCCACCACTGGGAACACGCTGAAAGTGTGCATGCATGCTTCTTAATTGAGCATTTGACATTAATTTCAATCTGAATAATTTGTTTGGTTTTTTGCTACCAAATTATCTGCAGCGAGTTATATGTAGATGAGCGTGATAAGAATCGGATTTACCGACTTAGCTAAATAACACGGAAAATATGGGTAATGATTTTAACAGAGCCACTTTCGCTTTATGCAGCACATAAACCATATGCAGCGTTGTTTTGATTTTACAATCAGTGCGCTGTGTGAAGTCAAATCTACTCTGTTAAAATGATTACCCTCTTAAAATGGCTTATTACATTTACGCATCGTTTACCGCTAGGGATGCACAAAAAATTCGTAGTTCATGATTCGATTCGAGTTTGATTCGAAAAAGTTGTTAAAAAAATTGATTTGAAATAGTTTTAATTCAAACCAAATTCAAACTGGACCTGGTTCGTTCGAAATAGTTTCGCGAACTATTTTAGTTTGAACCTCAAAGTAACGTAATGTTAATTTCTGTTGATGACTTAAAAGTTAAAACATAAGGCCGCTCAGTCATAACTCATAACTCATAAGTCGTAACCCTCGCTTTCAGTTCTGAAATTCTAAACGACTTTCACCTCTTGCTATCGGTGACTACGATCACTCTTACATGTTGTAAAAAGATTTTAATAAAAAAATTCAAAATTGAGTTTGTTAAAAAATTGATTAAAAATTAATTCAAATCAAACTTAGTTCGAAATTAATTCAAATTGAACTCAAACTAGAATAAGTTTGGTTTGATTTGATTCCTTTGCAGCCCATTAATTAGAGCCCACAAAAAAAACTGCACACAAAAGAGAAAGAAAGCGCATCCCGCGCATAGCACTTGCACCAGTGGGCCCCATGCCACCGCTGATAACAAATCACAATGCAAAACGTGTATGGCTGGCCCAGTGAGCTCTCTGATCCGTTGTGGCATCATCTTCTGTATATTTCGTGTTGAAGATGAATATCTATTATCTCATGCTAAGTTGCTAACAATACAAGAGGTTATACAAATACAATTGGCGTCGCGAACACTTCACCCGTTCACCGTTAATGGTTACTGTATATTTTTCTAGTCTTGATATATTTTTTTTATACTTCCATCGCTTTAATCATTATAAATTTGAAGAACTTACTTTTTAATCTAGTAGCAAAGATACATAGTTCTGGTGAAAAAGGTTATGAGTTCACTCACAAAATAAAATCCTCTCTAATATAAATAGACGTTTGAAAATATGTTGGATGGTTTGACACCCAACTCATAATTTTAAAAAAATCCTTATAAATTTGAGTATTTGAAATGGCTATCATTTAAATAATTTATTGTCATTATTATTTTTTTGGAAATTCCTCAATTTAAAGTTATAAATTATTGTATGGTCATAAAAGGAAATTTTATGGGTCGTTTTTAAAATAGATAGATTTATTGTTTATCAAACGGTCTTTAAAATAGATTGGAACGATATTATTTTCAACTCGTGAATTTTAATTATAAAGCTCTTAATTTTTTTGAATTCCTTCATACATTTTTTTTAACTTAATTAAAATATTTTATTGAATTAGTTTGGCAAACTATTTTTTTTTTCCAAATATTACCTTTTTATACTATCCAATAATTAATTTTTTTGCAATTTGTTGTAGTACTGAAATGTTTCAATATTAAGAAATATTCCCAAATTTGTATAGTTCTTCTAGACTTTTAGTTTATAGTATTTTTTTTAAATCCTACGAATTTTTACATTGATTTGTATTAGTGCTATTTTTTTATATATTAGTAAAATTTATGGCACATTTCTTTTTAAACTGTTGCAAGATGTTTTTCTTTGCTTATATAACATCTTATGATTAAATTTGTTACGAAGAATATTTCCATTCTTTGTTTTTATTTTACGTCAAAGATACGATATATGACTGTTGTTGAAAATCTTAATTCCAATAATAAAATTACTACACTAAAAAAAAAAAATCTTCGCTAATCCAACTGCATAACACTCGTTATCAATTAATCACGCAATAATAATTTTACAAAAAATTACTTTCTTCCTATTGGCTGAAATACTCTAATGATTTTGTTCTGGTTTACCAAATTCAGTCTTAAATAATTAGTGATATACATGAACTTTTCAATGATCAATTTTTCCGTAACTAATATTCTTAGCCCTTATCAAAGGGGACCAGCTTGGGTCGGATGGGTTCCATAACTGTCCGATTCACTTTAAGATGGGTGTGCAACACTTTAATATTTGTGCGTATTTGCATTAATATCCGTGTGCACAGATCTTAAAGCTGATCGGACGGTTATGGAACCATCGGACCCAAGCTGCTTCCTTATCAAAGGGGGTGGGGACTGTCCTGATTGGAGTCATTCTGCATTAAGATTTGCATAAAATATTAATATTGTCTGCGTGAATCTTGATGTTGTTGGAATTGCTTTGAGTGTATATCGGACTGACTCCTATTTCTTATCGAAGTGGTAACGTTTTTAGCTGAGTTCTCTCCAAGTGTTCCTTATGAATGTGGTTTTAAATTTCAAATGCTAAAAAAACAGCATGCTAACTTTCGAAAATAGTGCATAATATTCATCCCAAATACAATGGGCTGTTTGTAAGGGTTTAAAGAGAACAAATTCGGAGCAGATAATGTTAATATTAAATTTGTATTCTCTTTTCAATGAGCACATAGGAATACAAATACAAATATGGATACGGATACAGATGAATAGTAAACAAATGTCAAAATTAAAAATTAAATCCGCCTTAAACAAATACAAAGTTGATAACTCACGAATACAGATATAAAACAAATAATTATCATATAATTGAATTATATGAATTTTAAAATACAAATACTAATTATTATATATGGATAAAAAATTTATAAAAAGATAGTTTCTGTGTGAATGTTACAGATAGAATTTGTCTCACAAGGATAAACTAATAGAATCAAATAGTATATAAGCCCTTAAAACATTAGAGAAAGAGGAAAGAAGAAGAAGAAGAGAGCGGGTGTTGCTTAAAAATAGGTTCCAAAGAGTACTGGATATCCGATCCGTTTATGCATTATCAAAAATATCCGTTTTCGAATTCAAATATTTTCTTTTTATTTAACAAATATTTGAATTCAAATCCGAGAAATTATCCGCTCTATTTATGTATTTGTATTCATACCGTAAGCAGATTCGGATGGATATTGCCGAATCTGTTTTCAAGCCTAGCTGTTCGACAGTTTGAATGCCGAAGTAGGTAAATTTATATTCGAAATTTATATGTATCTACCCTGCCTGACTGGTATGAATTTTACCGGATCCCTAACATTCTTTTTCTTTTCTTGTGCATTCGACCCTGCCTGACTGGTATGAATTTGGGATCAGGCTCATGGAGCTACCAGCAACCCATGTGAATATCCTGTTGTTGATATGGCGCATGTTGAGGATCTTAAATTATTCTTTCCTCTTTAAGAAACCAACAAATAAATGTGTGAAATTGTATATCTGGATGTTAGGTGATTATTTATTATATATGTTTTATATTTTTCCTCTGAAGAAAAGAAAAGAAAAAAAAATGGCAGAATGTAAATGCTGAAATAAATTAATCGGCCCAGATAAGCAAGGCCTGTATTGTCCATATAAGCCCAAGAAAGAGAATCTCATCACAATCTTGGTTTATTTTGTCCAGAGACATTCAATATTTCAATTGCCTGATTTTATGCTGGCTGATGAGGTTTTATTTTTTTTGCTTGTTAGCAGTTCAGATTTAAATTCAACCATATAAACACTTTAAACGGTTCAATTTAAGTTCAATATACATGATTAAAATATTTTAATTATGAGGTAGCTAAGCACCCTTAATTTGGTAGTAGATCCGATTTATTATTTGCGCTCCACCTATTAAATATAAATGGAATGCAGATGCATTTTTGTGATATATGTCCAAGCATAAATAACTAGCACTAGAGAAAGTGATTTGGACAATTTGAAGGGCATTCATAACATATATAAATTAATATGTTTGATACTTTGTAATGATATTCCGTATTCGTTGGATATATATATATATATATTTTTTTTTTCTGATGTTTTGATTAAAATTGTGTCACAAATTGATTTAAATTATATCGCTTTCTTAAACATCACTGCATTCTGGTCACATTAAAATTCTTATTAATGTGACTTGCTCAATGAATGTATCAAATTAACAAAAAAAAATTATGTCTGGATGCTTGCTATGTCAAATTAAATAAAAAGTTTTGGTTTCTCCTTCAACTCCTAAACAGTTACACTTTTCAAATTGCTTAACGAATGGCTGAAGGATTTTTTATATTGCTTAACACCTATCTAAATGATGCAAGCCACATCTAAACAAATGCAACTAATTAAGCCAATAAGTGTACATTTTAACACTATCATTAGGGACAAGGGGCATCCGGCACCTCAGTGTACCTAGTTTTTTACTGGTTTTTATGGAACATCATCTTTGTAAAATCCTTTCAAGAAATAAAGCAAACCAGGGCAGGATCCTTGTTTTTTTTTTCTCAAAAAAATAAAAGCCAATAAGTGTACATATATAAAATTGAATTACGCTAGAATTATATTTAAAATGTAATTTAAGTGTTGTAATTAAATACCTTTTTTTTCAAACTAATATTGTCATGAGAATATATACATAACAGTTGCACTTGTTGGCAAATAGCCAACTTTTTTTGGAAGAGCAACTCTATATATATATTCGGTAATTAAATATTAAATAAATAAATAAAAGAAAAGTGATGTTCATCTGCCCTGAAACTACTCTCTTGATCTCTCTCTTCATGAAGTAGGTAAATTGCCTGTCATTTCATTTATTAGAAGTGAGTATAAGTGGTGGTCCTTTCCGGTAAATGTATTGGTACCAGTAGATAATAATATATTCCCTAAGATAAAGTGAACCATGGTTGAGAAGGAAACTATTTTGGGTTACTTGTAGTGACCTTCAATGACGAATTAAGTGCTTTTGACATTTACGGTTTAACTAGTAAATTTTTTGTTGCGCCAGTAACTCGGCATGTGAATAAATACCTATTAAACTGAACCACTGCATTTGCTGCTTCTTGTATTTAGTATACTTAAAGAAGCCTATAAGTTCATATAGGTTGAAAATAAAAGAGTTCTTATACCTACATCTAACTTCTCCCACTCCTCTCTGCAAGTCAACATTAATTTTGTTGCCTTCTTCTGACTCTTTGATGGTTTCACTGTTCATTTCAATTTTAGTTGAGATGGAGTTGGTAGCATTTGTCAAAGAGTTTTCTCATTGTGATATTCCATAATTAATAAAGTTATTTTATTTGCGCATCAAGGATAATACATAGCTCAATAGCAAGGATAATTATGGCCAATAGATATGGATTAACTGTTCTGCTCTTTTCCTTACGAAGCAAAACCTTTTACCAACATGTTTCATATGAAAATAAAAGAAAAATATGCAAAATGTTCAAATTGCACATTAAAGTTATTTCACTCCCACAAACATTTTGTCTTTGCCCTTCAATGGAGAAGACCTGAAGCCTTTCTATCATATATAATTCAATTAAACTTGGACATATATGGAGAATAATTATAAATACAACAAGACCAAACTACTCAGAAGACAACCACTCTCCTAAACCCACTACCCCTATATATATATATGCCAACTGAAAGTCATAACTCATAACAAATCAACTACATCATCTCCCTCATGAAATATCCTCAAACCTTGCCGGCAAAAGCCATTGCGGTTGCCTTTGTCATTCTCACCTTAATTAACGATGTAACTGTTGCATTTGCCGAAAACCACCATACTGACATCTCTCCACCTCCCTCATCATACATCAACACACCACCACCACCTTTAAATCTGCTTCCTTCCCCAATGACTCCTTATCCGCCGGTTGTGAAGGTTGTGGGAAGGGTGTATTGCTACAGTTGCTACAGCCAGCAGGACCCTGCTATTTCGCATGATAAGAAGGGCTTGAAAGGTACATGAGTTGGTCCTGTTGAGGCTTAAAACTCTGTCAGTTCAGTTTAATTGTGGTCCTCAAAGAGTTGTCCATATAATTGTCTCTTGCATATTACTACGTACTTTGATAAGATCAAATAACTATATATGTAGAAGGCAAAACAATATGTTTTAAGTTTGTAGGTGATTTAGGTCCGGATTTCTCCCATGTATAACTCAAGTTACCCAGCTATGTTCAGTATGAACGTTTCTTAGTGTTTTACGTTCAAAGTTTTTTTTTTTTTTCTATTCAACATTTTCTTTCTTTTCTCCTTCTAAAGCTTCATAAAATTAATAGGTTGAGCAAAAAAAAAAAAAAACGGCAATAAACTATTTTAGTAGGGGGGCAAGAGGCCTACATGTCTTTAATAATAAATTTTTTTTTTTTTCTCAAAAACTTTTTAAAGTAAAATAATGGTAGCACAATTGCTATACTATACCCTGATCTCTGACCATAATGCATTGTCAACCATTTTCATTCTAGTATGACATAAAAAAATCATGCCCATCAAAAAGATATGTCCATAAAACCCATGTTCTCAACCCAATAATATCTCATAGTCATTGATTTCTCCATCAATTTTTTGAACAGATGCAATGGTAAAAGTCACATGCAATGCACATGATAAGGAGATAGTTGAGTATGGTCAAACCAATAGCAAAGGCAAGTACAGTGTCACAATTTCTGGCTTTCCCTATTGGCTATACGGCTCTATATGCAATGTTGAACTCCATGCCGCACCAAGTGGGTCAGATTGCACAGCACCAGTTCCTGGTCTTACCAAATGGGCCGAACTCAGTTCTTATACTGTGACAACTGATGCAGTGGTGTTCAAGGCCAAATTACTAGCCTTTGCACCAAAGGTACCCTATGAGTGCAACAAGCTTCCATATGGTGAAGTACCGCCTCCAATCTACAGGTCTCCACCGAATCCAATTGTACATGCACCGCAAGTGCCAACTTACCAGTACAAGTCACCACCGCCTGCACCTATACCAGCGCCTCGAGTGCCAACTTACCATTACAAGTCACCACCGCCTGCACCTATACCCCCACCTCATGTGCCAACTTACCACTACACGTCGCCGCCGCCTGCGCCTATACAAGCGCCTCAAGTGCCAACTTACCACTACAAGTCACCACCACCTACACCTATACCTCCACCTCATGTGCCAACTTACCACTACACATCGCCACCGCCTGCACCTATACCAGCGCCTCAAGTGCCAAGTTACCACTACAAGTCGCCACCGCCTGCACCTATACCGCCACCTCATATGCCAACTTACCACTACACGTCGCCACCGCCTGCGCCTATACCAGTGCCTCAAGTGCCAAGTTACCACTACAAGTCACCATTGCCTCCAGCCATCCCCACCCCACAGGCACCCCCATACCACTCACAGTCACCACCGCCTCCATCAGTATTGGTACCACATGTATCACCATACCACTCACAGTCACCACCGCCTCCATATACACTGGTACCACAGGGCCCACGTAACAACTTTGTATTTCCACCCAGTCCATTGATACCAGCACCGAAAGTGCCCAATTACCACTACAATGCTCCACCTCCTTCATCCTCATCAATTTCTCCATTACCGAGTTATCAGTACAATTCCCCACCTCCTCAATCCATACCGGTACCACAAGTACCAACTTACCTGTACAACTCACCACCCCTTCCATCTAAATTAGTACCCCAAGCACCAACATACCAATCCAAGTCCCCACCCCCTCCGCTCCTTCCACCCCTTCCATTTATAGCACCAGTACCAATTAACCAATATCCTCCACCTCCTGCAGCTATACTACCAGTACCACAAGTACCAACTTACCCATATAATCCTCCACCCCCTCCATCTGTATTGATACCACAAGTACCAAATTACCCCCAGAAGTTTCCACCACCACCAACAGGGAATTTAGTACCGCCATTGGTAAATTTCCAGTACCCCCCACCCCAAAAGTTACCTATGTACAAATCATCACCTCCTAATTTATATCCATATTTGTCTAAACCACCACCACCTGCACAAATATTACCAATACCTTCTCCTTTACCTGTAAATTCTAATGCAAGTCCATTGTCGCCACCCAAAATATCTCCACCTTATGCTTTCATGCCTCCACCGACTTCTTAATGATTACAGCAAACCGCTGCCTACTATACCACCAGCAAAATTACCTAGTGTGGATCTCTACAAAATGTTGCTTCCTAGTTAATCGAAACAAAGAACAAAATAGAGAAGTTGTGACTTTTATGTATTTCTTTAATTTATAGCAGAAGCATTGGTATTTTGGTTTTAATTACGTAACCTTTTCTCTTTGTTGATGTTTCATCAGTCATTAATTTGTTTAATGCATATTAAAAAAAATGATACATCTTTGCTATCCTTTCTCGGGTAAAAGATACAATTGAGATTTCTGTGCAGAAAACCTCAAAAAAAAGTTAACATATATAAAATAGGCAAAAAAAAAAATGTGGCTTCTAGCCTATTCCATTTCATATAGAAAAAATGGGTTGAAAACATTAAGAGCAAACAAGATCTTAATGCTTGTTTTATTGCCCTGTATTTTTTAAATTACACTGAGGATACAATTAATAATTTTGATGGAGTGTGCCATTTATTTGATTCTAATTTTGGGGAAGCGGGTGATGGGGGCGATTGATCTTGATCTTACACACCTCCTCTGTCTGGATCAATGTGTCCATGCTCTCCAGCCAAAAATGCAGTCATTAGTGTGACTGTCATCTTCTAAGCCTCTACAGCACATCATCATAAAAAATTTGCGAGGCCTTTCAGATGATTAACTTTATACCTGCAATACCTTGCAATTTTTTAGAGATCAGTATTTTGTTATGACAAGTTAGTCAACAAACATATATAAACAACGAAGATCTTTTAATTAATGACATACCACGCATTCCTTTAGTTATCCCTTCAGTAGATACAGCATTTGACGCCAATGGCATAAATGTTAGCGGGGGCAGTGGCTGCTGTAACGCATCAATAATGCATTTTCTCTTGTGTGGATTGTACACATGTCCTCATACTAAAGCCACTGCCGGTACAGCTTGTTCATCATACAGTCATGAAAAATCATATGCATGAGAAGCCTCCACGGGGACATTGTCTATACACTATATTGTACCACGGGACATACTCGGTATGAATTTCCTACAATTAGGCTTAATCCAATGGCAATCTTTGCTGTTGTCATCATAGTGAAGGTTATGCATGACCTCCCAGCTGTTTGAGGCTTAAACCATAAGGGATTACTTCTATAAAAATGCCATTCACAGTACATACTAAAACATGAGTACCCTAACGTGTAAGAAGCCTGTTACTTAATTGTGTAAAACAAAAATGGTGGAGTTGATAAATATAGCCCTTAAGCTTTGAGTTCACTGCATGTAGTAGGATTCCATATGGTCATCAACCATATTTGCATAAAATGAATATTTTCTCACTTCACACATAATATCACAATACCTTTTATATATTCCCACTAGTTCTTAGTAATTGCATATGTAATTACATGCAACAATAAAGATAACAAATATAGAAGAATAGCTAGGATATTATTGCTAACTATATGAGAAAAATGTTTAAAATTTTGCCCTATGCATATATTTACTAGGCTTGAACATACTATCCTTCAAGAAGAAACATTAAATTTAGACAAATGCTAAATGTCCAACAAATAAATGAGAGATATTGAAGTTTATTTAGAGGTTAAGGCTATAAGACATTGATTCCATCCTCCGGGGTAAAAAAAAAACAAGAAGAAACATTAAATTTTGGGGGACATATCCATCACCTATGTACTATAATTGTCATGCATATGTTCAAGTTGCACTCAGACAATAATAAACAGGACTGAATATTAATAATTTCAGAAAATTGCAAAATTAGGACTACAAGCAATTAACAGAACCCAGGAGCGTAACAAGCATTTCCATATTTCAGCGTGAATGCCATAAATAGAAAAATTACCTCTAGAAGAGAACATTGAATTGTCGAGGAGTGGCGCCGCTGCTAGAGATAGCATGGGAAAGAAACTTGGTTTGGGGAAGTTAGAATTTACGGTTTACGGAGGAACGAAATGGACCAAGTATGACGGTAGAAGGAGATATGGGGGCCGTTGATAGGGTTATTATGTGACAATTACTTCAAACCCGGATCCAGTCCATGAGGGTCGGATCAATGAACCTGTGAAGTGTTTGAGGGCTGATCTTTATAAATATTGGGCCAGTCAGGCAGTCAGAATTGAATAATGTGCACAGACGATTTCGATTTTTTTTTAAAATAGAACTGTTTTTAATAAATTTAACTAAACAAGCACTGTCTAGAATGAAGCACTCTGTCTAGAACTGTTTTTAAAATAGAGCCATTTGGCTCCAACTTGTTTGGTTAAATTTATTAAAAACAGTTCTATTTAAAAAAATGATGATTTCTATAATTTTTGAAAATTTTATTTTAAATTTGTGAATTCCACGAATTAGTATTTCCAAACATAAAAAACATTTCGAATGATTCTTGTACCTGACTTTTTATTTATTAATTTGAAAATACAACTATAATATTTTGAATATATATATATAGTTATGCTACGGTATAATGCAATGTATAGACCTTTTTGTGCATTGAACTTTAAATCACTAGATTCAAAGTTCAAAAATTCAATCTGAAGCGCTCAACGTGTACTCTGTATTAAAATGTGATTGGAGACAAATTTTACATTTTTAAAAAATTTATTATTATTTATTAAGATGAATACAAAATCGTTATTTTTCAAAAAAAAATATGGACCATTAAAAAATAGCGATTTAAAAAAAACCTAAACAGATAGTAAAGAATTTCAGAAAAATATAAAATTTGGTCTCCAAGCACATTTCAATATAGATATCACGTTGAATTTACCATTCAATGCACAAGACAGTCTATACATTGCAATGTACCGTAACCCACCCAGGGGGGAACTAGAAAATTTCATTAGGGGTGGTTGAAAATGCAAATATGTGGTGAGTGGGATTTGAACCTATGTCCTCTCAACTACAAAATAGAGCTCTAATCACTAGACTACAACTCAACACTTGTTATTTATTGAGAGGGGCTAGACTATATAAAATGTTTACAAAAAAATTCATTTCATTTAATTTCAATATACATAATTAAAATTTTAAAATCATAGGAGTGGCTTAGCCACCTTTGGTCAGGCCGAAGATCCGCCCTGAACCCACCCCCCTCTCTCTCTCTCTGAGAAATTGCAGAAAAAAAAAGAGAATTTTCAATGCAGAAAAAAATAGTTGAAAATACAATCCCCAGATCAACTCAAAGTTTGACACCAACTTTCAATGTATTATAGAAAATATATTTTATAAAAAAATAATTTAAAGTCTATATGCTTATAAAAAAAAAAAGACAGATTCTTCATGTACTTTATCATCTGAATGCTTTACCTTGTTGGTGATATCATATTTACGTTAGCCTAAGTAGCTAGCTTCGCACCGTGAAAACAAAATTAAGTTGGACTTTGATGCTATTTTTTTTTCATAATTTTGTACCAGATGAGAGAAATAAAATCAAATTCATTCCATATAAAATGATCAATGGACATTGGACACATAGGCGGAGTTATGTTTGTTGAATGAGAGTCAATTAATTTTTATTATTTTTAAATATTTTGTTTTTAAGCATAATTTGCAATATAATTTAGAGCAAAATGTTTTGGATATATAAATTGATCTCCATTCTGATTGCTAAGCATGCATCTTGTCTTTATGATGGCATTTTGATTTCTTAGCCTACGAAGATGAATTCATATCACCTAAGGTAACTGAATATTTCTGTTCAGATCCGGACTATCCAATCAAAAATTCGCACAAATATTGAAAGGATCCGTGTATTCTCTCTCATCGAATTAGTCTGATACGAATCTAAACAGAAAATATTCTGTAACTTCGGAGGATTATTCAAAATCCGCACAAATATTGAAAGGATCCGTGTATCCTCTCTCATCGAATTAGCCTGGATACGAATCTAAACAGAAAATATTCTAATAACTTCGGAGGATACGGACTCATGAAAATGGACGGCTGCAGCAACACAGCAGAACTATCACTCACGTTTTCTTTTATTTTTTCCTCGAAATTGTAGAGGCTATTTAGGTGGTCCCATTTACCAGACAATATAGGAGCATCCGTGCATTGTGAATTCCATTTACCAGACAATATATGACCTCTGTAATCTGTTACTCTGTATTGCTTTGTCTGATATATCTGCGTAGGCACAATTCTAATGGGCCCCAATTGTGTTGGGCTTTAATTTGATAAACCCCGTCTCATTATATAACCTGCAATACACTGCCACAGAGTACCAGTTACAGAAATGTACATTCCCGTTCTTCAGTTCCCACCTCCACGTATTTTTATTTTTTTTATTTTATTTTCTGTTTTGGTATTTTGCTTGCAGCCAAAAATGACCAGAAGAAGACAATTACTTTTCGCTCTCTCTGATTCTCTCTCTCTCAGTGCGAAAACTGGAGAACTAAAAACAAGACAACTGAAAAGAAGACTAGTGAGTGGGAAGACAAGAGCTCTTGCTGATCTCTCGCATGGTGATCCCTCTTTGATCGGTAACTCCCTCTTTATCTATCATAGAGATGCGCTATATTATAGCGCAATATAACGCGAGAGAACCTTTTTTTTTTTTTTTTGTGCTTCGTGAAATTGATCTGAGAGAAGCTAAAGATAGATAATCTATTTAGATTAATTTTAAAATTGGAGTCCTACCTGGAGCCTAAATCAGGGGATTCTTGTAGTTATACTAGCCTCTACCGTAAATCTCTCTCTTTATCGAATTATCGTCTGGGTTTAATATTCTGTCTTTGAGTAAAAGGTGATACTATCGACTTATAATGCATTGAAACTTACATCTCCCTCCATTTTCTCCATTTGTTTCCTGCAATCTGGATATCGTACTTTATTCTTGATTCGTGATGATAATGTGCCTCATCATCTGAAATAGCTGATTTTTTTTTGAAGCAACTGAATAAATCTGCAAAATTTGCCTCAAACAACGTTCTCAGTTTCATCTGTTCCCGTTCTTGTATGCCAGATTCCTTAAATTTTCTTAAATTAAAAAAATATTAATTTATATACAGGTTGCTTATAGTGTGGACTCAATGTCAGCTGGTGCTTTTGCAAACTGGATCCGTTCTCCTTTTGACAGAAGAAAAGGCTTGGAATTTCACAATTTTATGTATGTATCTCGATCAGGGAGAGTGGTTTTGAATGCAACAATTTTGTGTGTGTTGTTGTTCACTTCCGGTTCAGTTTAGTCCAATTACCTATTCGCATTAAAAAAAAATTTGAAAATCCCTCATATGGAAATGAACCTGGCAACACTGTAAAACAGTTAAACCCTAAGTGTGCAGCATTAACAAAATAAAAGGAGCGAACAATGGTATTTGATAAGCAGACCTGTACATACTTACATTAGCAAATAGATAGTGACCTACACTTACATGGCTGTTTGCACTTGAATTTTTGTATTCAAACAGGGGCATATGAAATGATGAACAAAAAAATTGGGTTAACATGCTCTTAAATTTCAAGTTGGACAGAAAAAAGAGAAAAAAATATTAACAAGGGTGAGAATCTACACTGCAATGGTCATCCTTTTTGAATTGCATTTATTTTTAACATTTCATTTCTTTCTGTATTCCGTTCTAGACACAAAAGCCCATTCGGGTCGAACCAGGCCCTTTGGTTGAGAGCCAAGCATGACTATTCCCTATCAAAAGCTCGTGTGGCGGCTGATTATTCTGATTCCTTGCCAGAGTCAACCAATCATTTCACAAAACATGGCTACCATCCTCTTGAAGAATATAAAGAACCAAAGAGGAAGATAGATATGTTTCTCTCTGATGTACAGCTTGCGAGGACTATAATAGAGGTACTATTATACAGTGGGTAGTGGGTACAAGTGATTCAAATCAAATATTGTCTTTTTTCTATAGGAATTACATGTCAAGAATGAAGCATATCGTTAAAAATCCTCAATTTATGATGTATTTTCCATATTCATCAAATAGTAGATGAAAAAAAAAAATCAAATTCTGATCTTTTTTTAAGGTTTATATGGTATAACAAGTGTTGACTTGATAATTTATTTATTTGACTTGTAGATTAACCATAAGGCGGTGCTTGTACTTGCTGGATGGCTACATTGTGAACCTCATGGTCATTCTTTGTGGTCGGAGTTCGAGTATCGAGTTGATGATCATGGAGGTGAGCCATACATTTTTTATGTTAAGGATTACTATACCACTAGGTATGTGCCGGTATTGATACCGGACCTAACCAATCCAATAGTGGATGTACTTGTGGCTTTTGGCCATCAACACATAAAATGGATTACAGAAAAGAAAATTTGAGAAAATTGGTATATGATAATCAATTGGTATAATTATCGGTCGGTTATAATAGCTCCTATGCTTTTTGTTTTTTCAGACATCTTATTTGAACTACCTGACAAGGGTTTATTGCAAGATGTTCATATAACAGACTTCCATGTGGTGAGCTTATTTCATCGGTTCTGTCACTGTCTTTTTTAGTAATACTGAATCTTTGACAAGAAATAGTGATTTCAACCCAATTGGTTGGGTTATTATTTGTTCTTACAGAGAGTATTAATTGGGATGGACAGTCCATGTTACAACGAGAAAGGTACACTGATAGGTGGCCTAAACAACAATGACATTCATAACAAACTCAAATTAGATACTTCAGATGATGAAATAGAAGAAGCGTGCTATTATGAGGTTTGTCCCATCATCAATAAATTTCAGCCAGAAGTACTCAAGTCAAATGTCACGAACTCTTAAACTAATAAAAAACTTATGCTGTGTTTCTGAAATTCTCTTTTTATGTTTAAAAAAAATTTATTGGCAGTATCTACATAGGGTAGAAGAAATAACAGGTTTCCTCAAGGAGCGTGGGATGCCAGAAACACTGCAGCAGACACATCCTTTGCATTTTGCCAAGTGTCTGACAAAGGTATTTGCAAATTTACTACCTCATAATTATTTCAAATCAAAGAAGTATGAAAAATTTAAGGGAGTTAAAGTGACCTCTTTCTACTAGTTTAGAAAGAGTGTTCTAAAAATATAAATAGATTCTAACAGTTTGGCAGAAGATAGTATGATGGACCAAAGAGGTACTATTGACTCAAAGGAGGGTGCTGTTTGGGGTATCCTTTCTTATCGCCAAAACACTCCCAAAAAAATTAAATGCTTAATGGTTTTATTAACTTCTATTTTCTCTGTGCATCTGGAGGTTGTTAATAGTACAACTGGGAATGAGATGGCATGGCCATCAAATGCTCTTTCTATAGTTGGCAGCCTACAATCTTGCAAAGAAGAAGAATATATACGGAGAAACCTATTATATCCAAGTGATTGTGATCTTGACCGTGATAATGAATGTACTGATGGTGGCTATGAATCGGACTGGAGCAGTACTGGTTTGTTTACAGTCTCTTTTTTCGTAACAAGTTTGATTCTTAGACTTCAGCAGTGCTAATTCCAGTATTTTGTCTTAGTTTTCCTACCCTTTCTTTTTGAGAACTTTTATAATATATATTTGGTCCATTTTCTGACACTGTCACCTGGGCTCGGAGTGATTCATTTAATGCACCACATCATGCCATGGCGACACTGGTTAAAATATAAGTCCCCCAGTAGACCAGGTGCATTTGTATCAGTGTGTCTGGGTGTCTGAACAGTATAAATATTCAGCAGCATATGTAAAATAATTAGGGCCCGTGCAAAGTAGTAGGGTTGCAAATAAGAGTCTTACTGAGACCAGTGCTTTTAATAATGGAGGTATAATTCTGGCAGATAAGAGGGCATGAAGAACTCTATTAATCAGCACTGTATCAGTCAAGAAAAAAGCCTCTTGAGTGTGATATTTTAATAAAAACTATCTTGTTTGGAGGTTTTTCTTTTCTGTTCTTCTCTCTTATTCCACTTGTTAAATCTTCTTCTTCTTCTTCTCTCTATTAGCAAGGCATCAGTTACTGTCAGAAAATTTAACAAACTGGAAAGGAGATAAAAAACAGTGGAGAAACAAAACTCCTATTATTTTTGTTGTTACACATGAAGCTGTTTTCTACAATACTGAAATAGCACTTGTTCCCTCACACATGCCAGAAACGTTACCTCCATATGAGAAGGCACAGCTCTAGACATGGTGAATTTATAGATAATTTCTCCTCTTCCAATCTACTAGTTGACACATGCTGTAATAATTTCACATGTACTGCAATTGGCTTGTACTGTTCACAGATCCAGATACATGTAGAATTGTCCACTTTTACACTTGAGAACCAATTTGTGGTATTGAGGTATGCTGATGAGCTGATGTCACATTAATTTAATTCTTCATGACCAGGTGACCAGCATCATTTTCCTTTTTGTGCAATTATATATTTACTTAAAAGTTAAAACTGCATGGTTTCTTGGTCCCATTCTGCCAGTTTGAGTAAATAAATACTAGAATCTGGTTTGGTGGTATAAGCATGTACTGGTTTCTGTTTGATATATTGGTAGCGGGCAGTTTTTCCCTTTACTATGATCTTCTTTTTTTGTTTTCTTTTGTAAATGGACCCTAATCAGGCTTATTTAAAGCTAAATTAAGTATTTGTAGAAGGAAATTTGGATAAAATTGACCCTAATCAGGTTATTACTTATTAGCATGTACTGGTAAAACTTTTCTGATACCTAATCAGTCTGGAAAATGACATCATGCACTGGCTAACATTTTTTCTTAGTGATAAATTAAAGAGCAAGTATGCCCATGTGACTGTTACAGAAAGTGGGTCTAATTGTAAACGTTAGTTATGTTCACAACAAGATTCTCAGTGATGAATGATTTATTTCCTTGTGAAAAACATTTAGATGATGAACCACTCAGTTACAGTCTCACTGAGAAACCAAGAAGTAAAACCTCCTTACTGTACAGACTGGAGATAGGCACGATGGAGCTCTTTTCTGTTTATGGAAACCAGGCAGGGTTTTATTCTTTTCCTTGTACCAAAAATTTATCATGGTATTAGTTTTAAAAATTGGAACTGTTGCCTGATAGCAACAAAACTTATAACACCAAAACAAAACTAGCCTTGGTGACCTTTCGTAGGAACTTTAAAGGTAAAGCATTCTTCCTCAAGAGTATAAGTAAGCTTCTAATTATGTTTGGCCTGAAAGTAATTGGCACTCTCTTGATCACCATTCTTATGATGGGTATTTACTGTTGGGTAACAAACACTACAAAAGTTTTGAGCACATATATCTGTAGTCAAAATAGCTAGCAAAATGCTATTTCATGCCAAATTGCTGAGCCTGACGAACTGGTACCTCGTATGAGCTCCCACTCACTTTAAACCACTTTTAGTAATAAAAGAATATAAACAAAATCCATCAAAAAAGAAAAACATTGAATTTTTGTATAACAATCTAATAGATCTTTTTAGTACAATAATGAAGTTGAATATCTTTTAACTAAATGTTGCTTGATGTTAGTACACCACAGACCGAAGTACATCATCAAGTTCCTTTCTGCGAAGTTGAGCCTGATGCTGTTGCCTGTTCTGCTCGAGAAATTATAAAACACCTTGATGAGCACGGAACACGTTATTTAACTGCTTTAAGGGCCCTTTGCCGCAAGAAGAAAGGCCTTGTTGTGGAAGTGCGATTTTTTTTCCCTGAAACAAACTAACTTTACATATTGGATTAAAGTGCACACTGTTTTATTTTAGTGTTATCTGTGATTATATTTTTTGGTTTGATGATACAGGAAGCTGAGATTATTTGGGTCGACCGTCTAGGGTTTGATGTGAGGGCTACTTTGGGCAGGGAAATGAAGATTCTTCGATTTTCCTTTAATACAAGAGTATGTGGCAAAAATTATATACTGGTTTACTTTTCTTTTTATCATTTCTGTATGTCATCACAAGAGTTGCTGCTGGAGATACCCCCACAAAATAAAATAGAAACCATAATTGTTATGTTTGTGTTTTACTGTACTTATCTTAGATATTTCAACTTTGAATCAGGCTATAAATGAAAAGGCAGCTGAAAAGAAAATCATGCGAATGCTTTTCACTCGAAGCTATGCCAAGTACTTGCAAACTGCCTCTGATGATATAAGAAAATCCTAGTGCTATATTTTTATATTAACTTTGTTATCTTTTTTGTTTTTGATCCTTTGAAAGATGATTTTACCAAATAAAGCCTCTTTTTGTAGGTATTTTTTAACATTAATCTAAATAAATCATCTTTTTGTTGGTATTTTCTAACAACTCTAAATCTATCAAGCATGAGATTAGCAATGATTTAAACAAAAAACAAGAGGAATCATTTGATTTGATATTTACAGATTGGCTTGTTTAGTTCTTTTCAGTTAGCTAGACCACTACAGAGTACTACTGTAATCATATTCTTATCAATTTGTTTAGTTGCTCAGTGTTTTGTTTCCTGTTTTCATCATCATCTTCATCATTTTCCTTTTGCCCGTTTGGGAACATGCGGAATAGTGATAGAATAGAATTTGGTTAGCTTCTACTTGGTGTTATTTCGATCATGTTTGATTGATGGGGGAAGAGTATTGGTAAATGAGTTAAAATTATCTCTTAGAAATAGGGCTGTCCAAAAAGCTCGTGGCTCGTGGCTCGCTCGTGACTCACATCTGGCTCGATCGGTAACAGCTCATTCGATAGTGGATCGAGCTGTTAACGAGCTGGCTCGCTAACAGCTCGGGTCAAAATTAACGAGCTGAGCTAAGGCCTTAGTTCGCTCGCCAGCTCACGAGCTAGCTCGGCTAGGCATCAATTTGTGTGTATTTTATACTGTCAAGCTTGGTTCAGCTCGGTCTAAAAAGGTTTGTAAAATTTATTTTCTTCTTAAAACAAGATCCAACAAAACCCAGTGAGCCAGCCCGTGGCTCGTGAGCTGACTCGTGAGCCGGCTTGTCACGAGTTTGAGCTGAGATTTTAGCTCGCGAGCTGTTAACGAGCTGGCTCGCTAACAGCTCGGTCCAGAATTAACGAGCTGAGCTAAGGCCCAGCTCGACCCGAGCCAGCTCATTTACAGCCCTACTTAGAAAGGACCAATTTATCTATTCTACTATCTCCATATAATAGAGAATTAGCTTATGAGGAATAGAGGACTAATAACGGTAAAAGATCTCTTTCAATTTCACTTTTCTAATTTTCACCACTCGATTCTTTTCTTGTTCGGCGAGAAGGGAACCTGCATTCTACTTGTTCTCCTTTTCCCCGCTTGCCAAACAGACAATTTCATATTTGCATGGGTCTATAGAGGACAAGTCTTAGAGTGAGACTATGAGAATAGGAGGTGCTTAATAAATTATGAAATAGTGCCAACTGCTAAAATGAACTGGGTTATATGTGATCGGTTCTGATCGAGGTTGCTTTAGAGCCGAAAATTTTAAAAAGAACGCGGATGGAAGAGGAGATGATTTATGTGTATAAATTAATAATTTTTATGACCTCCGAATTGAAACGTAGAGGAGGCGAAATTTTATTGGGTGTCTCATTTATTTTCTTCTCGTCTCCTCTTCTCACGGGGTTAGAGCAAAGTTAACAATTATATTAATAAAAAAAAATTAGTTATAGTTACACAGCTGCTAATAAAATAACAAGAGTAAAAAAATCAAAACAGCTGCTAATACACATTTTAATTTAACAGAAATAAGAACTAATTTTTAATCTAGTAGCTAAGACACAAAGTCTTTATGTGAGAGATTATGAGTTCAAAATTTAGATGAAAGATATTCTTTGTTGTAATAATAGAAATATTAAATAATTAGATGACTTGATCTCCAATTTTTACTAAAAAAAAAAAATTAATTAAAATTACATACTACTATCAGTCTATCAACGACTATATTTCAATTGAAATAAATAAATGTACAACAGTAGGTTATCAGGCCTATGTGCCGATTCTGGTGCCCGTCTGGGCTGGACAAGGGACACAACTTTACGGTTCAGATTTACTCCCAGCTGAATCAAACTCAATCCCGTATGTACCTATTTAAACTGGAGGGTTTCCTTCAAAATTCGTGACAGGTTTAAAAGAACAGTCCGGATCCACTTAACTCTATATAACAGAATCCTCTGTAGGCCTGTAGCTCCTCAAACAACTCACAGAAAGATCCCAGTAAACAAAAAAGCAAAGAACTATCGAACTCTCCCCCTCGTATAGTACTTGCGCCTCCCCCTCGTATAGTACAGTAGTACTTGCGCCTAAAATTGGGACAGAGATCGCCTGCCTTGGGGGCTAGGATTTTTCTGCTCCTAGTGAGACTGACAAGTAGATCCAGACGAATTTATAAATTTAGATATTAGTTTTGATGTGACCCACGTTTCAGTGACTCAGGAGCAGAAAAATCCTGCCCCGAGATTTCAATCCCCTAAAATTGACCAGATGGTCCAGATCCCACATTTCTTCAGTTCTTCCTGCTCGCAGAGGGAAAAAAAATTAATCCCATCATCTTTCATTCTCTCTCACTCTCACTCCGCAGTCCCCATGCCCATGCCACCGTTGCTCCGGTGGAGGGATCTCTTTACCAGTACATTTTACTGAGCTGAGATCAAACTATGAATCTCTAATTTCCAAATCCAAACCCTACTTCCACCTTCAAACAAAGCAAAATGTCAATTCTGCTCGGCCACCTTCTGAAGCCGAACATCCGCACTCTCTCCCTTCTACTTGCCACCTTCTCCCTCTCCTTCATCTCCTACCTCCTAGGCATCTATACCTCCTCTCCATTTTCCCTCTCTCTCACCCCTTCCCCTTCCCCTTCCTCCGCTCCCCTCCATTGCCACCTCTCCACTCTCCCCTCCTCACCACCTCTTCATTTTCTCCCTCGCCACACCATTCCCCTCCCCTCTTCCTCCCTCTCTCCTCCCCTTCCTCCTCTCCCTTTTTGCCCTTCCAATTTCACAGATCACTGCCCCTGCCAGGACCCGACCCGAGAACGCCTGTACCCGACACGTGACCTTGAGCATCGGGAGCGCCATTGCCCTGTAGCTCCCACTGACCATTACACATGTCGCATCCCACGGCCGCCTGGATACCGGTCCCCATTACGCTGGCCTCTGAGCCGGGATAGAGCTTGGTTTAGGAATATACCATCTAAGAGGCTGAGCGAGGCGAAGAAGAATCAGAATTGGGTCAGGGTTGAAGGGGATTGGTTGGTTTTCCCAGGAGGTGGGACCTCCTTTGCCAATGGGGTGAAGCGGTATGTTGATCAGATATCCAAGATCATACCATTAAAAAATGGAGAGATCAGAACTGCTTTGGATATTGGCTGTGGGGTGAGGCTTTTTTTCCTATTAAAATTGCCATCCTAGTAATTTTCTTTTAATGTTATTAGAATAAGAGATTCAACTTGAGTTTATATGTTCAAACCTCAAGTGGCAAAAATTGAACTTGATAAAGACATTTTAAATCTGAGAAATTATATTTACCCCTGAGCTACCCATGGATAAAAACCGGCATTTATACTTTTCTGATATAAATACAGTTCCAATTACATACCATTGTTTAAAACCTTGTTCAGAGAGTTTGAAAAACCTATCAGCCATGGTTCATCTGACCCCTAATATTTTTCTACAGCATATGCTTAGAGCAACATAACTATGATTTTTTTCTTTTATTTTACATGATCAAAAGTTTGTACAGATCCGAAAATTACATGTAAAGTAGATAAGTAATAATATCATAATATCGCCCTTTTGATCAGGTAGCGAGCTTTGGCGGTCATCTACTGGATCAAAAAATTCTGACAATGTCTATTGCCCCAAGGGACATACATGAGGCTCAAGTTCAATTTGCACTGGAGCGTGGAATCCCGGCCATGCTAGGAGTGTTGAGCATTCATAGACTTCCTTTTCCTTCCAGGTCTTTTGATATGGTTCACTGTGCGCGCTGCCTTGTCCCATGGACTGCTCATGGTAAAATATTACGTGGAACTTTTCTATTTGGAAAAAGAAGGAAAACAACAAAAGTGAGGCTATGGTAATATGCATATTACGGAATTGACCCGTGCTATGGATTCATATCTTTATTTTCGAAGTTCAAACAGTTGATCCGAACCGTTAAACATGATCTCGATATGATAATGTACTTGGATATCAAATTTTATATTTTTTAAAAATTTTATATGATCTCTGTATCTTTATATTTTTTAGACTGGTAGAAAATCACTGTTTTTGGATGGTCTAGAATTTTTAGATCAAGTGATTTTCTACCTATCTAAAAAATATTAAAAAGTTTCTAAAAAATTTAAAATTTGGTCTCCAAGTACATTTTGATCATATTTAACTGTTCGGATCGACTATTTGAACTTTGAAAATTGCAATACAGATCCATAGCACGTGTCGATCCGTAATATGCATATTAACAAAGCCTCACTCAAACAGCAAATCATTCTTTACATTTGCAATTCACATCCAAGGTTTAATTAAGTGACGAATGGGTGAATTGTTCTAGATGTTTTTTTTTGACTTGACCAAATTCCTTCACTATCAATTTTAGAAAGCTTGGGGATCACAACACATTTTATGTTACACTGATTTTGCTTAAATTTGGTCTTGACCAAAAAAAAGGATATGTAAAAGACCCTCTATTGTTTATTTAAGAAGGGTGTAGCTATCGAGAAATATTGGGCATTCCTTTTTAAAAGTTTGGAAAAGCGATGGGCCATGCATCCCCTCTAGGAGATGCAAGTTGTCTCAATGCAAGCCACTGGGGTTACTAAATAATGGCTGGTGAAAACTGCCAGCTTATAATGCATTACATGCTTATGGTCGTACCAAAATATTGACAAATATTGGGCATATTTTGTAAAATTTAATAAGGTGATATGCCATGCATCCTATGTAGGAGATGAAAATTTGAATTCCAGTGCAAACCACTGGAGGTGGTCTGTAGACTTTAGAAGCTGTATTAGGTAGTAGCACAGCCATACCTTCACAATCAAACCTGTTACAGGAACAGAGTATGAATTAGAAAAACCTGAAAAACTTGAAATCATCAAACAGCAAGGCAAATATTTCAGTTTACTTATTTTGCATGTTATTCTCTGCTCATGCCAGATGGCCTTTACCTGTTGGAAATCGATCGGGTGCTCCGTCCAGGTGGCTACTGGGTTCTGTCTGGACCACCAATCAGTTGGAGAAGTCTATACAAGGGGTGGGGTCGCACAAAAAAAGATCTGGAAGGGGAGCAGATGGCCATAGAAGATCTGGCAAGGCGGCTTTGCTGGAAAAAGTTTTCTGAGAAGGGCACAATCGCTGTTTGGAGAAAGCCTACCAATCACATCCACTGTATTAAGAAGGCTAAGATGGTCAATTCACATCCTTTTTGTGTCGACTCTGACCCTGATGATGCTTGGTGACTTCCTTGTTTTCTTATGCTTTTTTTTTTTTAGAATTTTACAAAAAAGACCTTTTCCCCGTCATCCAAAATATTCTCTGTTAATTAAGGACGCAACATACTGGTTTATAATCTCAATGGAAGTCAATAATCCAAGTTATGAACATTTTTGTATAGTTTCTAAATCGTTTGCTAATTGACATAATTCCAAAAATTAATATGGGGCAGTGAACTTAAGTGCCAGTAAGAAATTTTGAAAATAGTGTAGTGAGGCATGGTACTGTAAAGCCAGTATCAACTTACTGATATAGCTTACAGTTGTTATTATATTCGATTTTAGTCCTCTTGGTTTTAGTTTTCTGCTGTAGCCTATATAAGTTTAGGCAGGGAGCAAACTTGCTATATTTTCATGGACTGAAACAACTTTGTACTGTATTGGGTGGATGTATAACATATATTATCTACATCTACTTACTGTCATATAGCAGTATTTTTTTGCATTTGTTTGCACTTCCAATTCTCAATAATTTTTGTATCAAACAGGTATGAAAATATGGAGCTATGCATAACACCTCTCCCAAAAGCTCGCCTTATTGATGATGTGGCAGGTGGTCCTACCGAAAAGTGGCCAAAGAGATTAAACACCCTACCACCAAGGATAGAAAGTGGCACAATAAAGGGAATAACATCTGAAATGTTCAAAAATGATGGTTTAATTTGGGGTAAAAGGGTCTCAAATTATGTCTCGCACTATATTAAAGGGATGTCTGAAGGGCAGTATAGGAATGTCCTTGATATGAATGCGGGTCTTGGGGGCTTTGGTGCTGCCTTGGCAAAGTATCCTGTTTGGGTTATGAATGTGGTCCCTTCTGAAGGGGTGAATAACACTCTGGGTGTTATCTATGAACGTGGGCTTATTGGAACCTTCATGAACTGGTATATATTCTTTCTTTTATCCCTTCACTTAGCCTTTGTTATAACATACCAGCATTACATTCATACAGGTAATATCTTCATCTAGACAAATAGAAGTTTTGAAGAGTAAATTTGCTGATATATGTATTAATTATTATTATTATCTTTTCCTACAAATAATTTCCAGGTGCGAGGCATTCTCTACATATCCGCGCACATATGATTTCATACATGCTTACAGAGTTTTCAGCTTGTACATGGACAAGTAAGTGCCTTCTTCATTTTAAATTTTTTTCTATTTAATACTTAATTCGTTTTCAGTATTTCCTTCTCTTCAAATGATAGAATCATAGAAATATTTGATCCAGTTATTTGTTTTTTATACCTTATTTTTTGGTCAAAGCATAATAAGAGAGGGAAAAACCTCATTGGAAATCTGGCTTCTACACTCAATTTGATTGCAGTACCTGAGTGACATTTTTTAGTACATTAACAATTAAAAAAACTTGCCATAGAAGGCAAGTTTTGTATAATTTTCCTCACTGGCATGTGCAGGTGCAATGTATTAGATATACTACTTGAAATCGATCGGATACTACGACCAGAAGGAGCCTTAATAATTCGTGACAATGTAGATGTTATTACACGAGTAAAAAAGGTCTCTGAGCAATTAAGCTGGAAGGGTAGGATCGTAAATACTGAAAATGGGCCTTTTGATCCTGAGAAGCTGCTCATTATTGACAATTCCATTTACTAAATATTGATGATTGCATGGTTGGTTGGTTGAACTGAGAGAGGATTGAAGAGGTAAATAGTGAGTGAGTGAGTCAATTTCGACCGGAGCAAATTTGTTAAATGAGAAGTATCCTGTACAACCTTGCAAAAAAGGGGATGTTATCCTCCATACCCTTTTTTATTGAAATGGTATCAATATTATTTGCCTTTTCTCTGCAAGAGGAAAGTTCAAAAGAGTAGTAGTTTGGGATTCCCTTAAAAAAATAAGGGTAGGTTATAGAGGATATTTTTGATACTTTTAAGGCAGCTAGAATAGCCCTGTTTGTGACATTGGTTCTATGAGAGGAAACGGTGTAGTTTATCATCTGTATGACTATAGTATTGAATTAGCATTAATTAAGGAACGTAATAATACTGTACACTATTTATTTTTTGATGGAATTAAATTGGTTCGTACTACTGCATGAAAGCAAAAATAAAGTACTGTCTGTTAACTGAAAATTTCCTACAGATTAAATTTCGAGGTGTGGTATCATAAATTGAGGAAAGGTTTGTTTTAATTATGTATTAATTTCAATCATATCCATAACAGATGGTATGGGCCGTAAAAAGCTTTTAAAAGTATTTCCAGGTTTTACGGTACATTTATTTTAGTATATATCCAGTAATTAAAATTTTAATTTGAGGGATGTGATCATATCCTAGTGTGGTACATTTTTTTCCATCATAACAACTATTACGAGACGGATTATTTAATCTGCATTGAATTTAGAAATTAATGAGAGATCAAAGATTCTAAACTAAGTAATGAGATTGCGATATAAAAATTTTCCACTCTTTATGAACCAACAAATATTATTCAGAATGTAAGCTAAGTCGATATGTTATTTGAATAATTATATATTTATATTAGTTCCCTCGATTTCATTCCCGCACCATCTCCACACCCTCTCCGTACACCATCTCTACACCCTCCCCATATTAATTAACTACCTTAATTAGCATTCCATCCACATTAATTAACTATCTTAATTAAATTTGATTTAATTAGTTTGGCCCCCGTATCATCCCCGCATCGCTTTTTTCTTAGTCTGAATAAATATTGCATTGATACTTCAACTGGAGTATTTACCTTAATGATAACTAATGTAATGTGTAAAGATAAATGCTTCAATATCAAATAATAAATATTCCAATATCAAAAGATAAATACTCCAGTTTTTAAGGATAAATACTGCAATCTATAAAGATTAATACTATATAGATTATGGATAAACACTGCTATGTCCAATGGATAAATACTGGAGGATAATTCAATACTACATAGATTAGGAATAAATACTACTTAGATTAGGCATAAATATTTTTTTTATTAAGTATTCGGCCCTTAAAGTTTGGCCCATGAAATATTTATAAAAAAATAAAAATAAAAATGAAAGGTTGACCCGGATTAGTAGTCCCCCATAGTGTGGGAACGAAACAAAGAAATTAAGAAAATTAGTACGGGAATACAATTTGAATATTTTTATGCAGAAAAATAAGTTGAATATTTTTACTAAGGGATAAGG
Source organism: Carex arenaria (assembly GCA_964058825.1). Lineage (NCBI taxonomy): Eukaryota > Viridiplantae > Streptophyta > Magnoliopsida > Poales > Cyperaceae > Carex > Carex arenaria. The sequence continues at coordinate 238,102 of CAXKVW010000425.1, forward strand.
TTTGGTCCAAATGGCTTTGGACTTGACACCGTCCAAAGCCTCTAAGAATCGGACGATTAAAGTCTAAACAGCCAATCCGAACCGCTCAACATGATTTTTATATTAAAATGTGCTAAGAAACCAAATTTTATATTTTTTGGAAATTATTTACTATTTTTTAGATACGTACAAAATCACTATTTTTGGACCGTTCAGAAACAGTGATTGTTGTCCATATTTTAAAAAAAATAGTAAATAATTTCCAAAAAATATAAAATTTGGTTTCTGAGCACATTTTAATATGAAAATCATATTGAGCGGTTCGGATCAACTGTTTGGGCTTTAATCGTACGATTTTTAGAGACTTTGGATGGTGTCTGGTCCAAAGCCATTTGGACCAAAATCTTATCCCTTTTACTAAATATTATTCTGGATCCTTCTTCAATTTTTACTCGCCAAACTAAAAATGATTATGATAATCAATAGCACCGCATCCGGAACAGAACAAGCCCGGTCATTACAAATTAAATTTTGCGGCTGGAAACTTTCTTGTTTTTGGTAACTTGCACTCTTCAATTGTTTGTCTTTATTTAATGGTGATTAATGAGTCTGTTGGGGCTGTTTTGAATAGGAAAGCCGACCAATCAATTTAAACTATTCTAATATGTACTAATTTAATAACATTGACCAATTTATTTAGGCCAATTTTTTAGTGTATGCATGTAAAATTTTAAAATAGTTCATCTTTTTTTGAAACATCATCATATTCAATATAGATCACTATAAAAATATAATGTTCTTTCTTGTATCATTATCTTTTATTCATTAAAAATGTTATTTAGTTTTTTTTTTTTAAAGAGAGATGGAAGCCCCTGTCTTTCAAGTTTCAAACTTATAACTTTCCACTCAGAGGATATTGTTTTTGACCAACAGATCAAATACAATTTCTTATTATTTAGTTAAGTTAAAAAATTAAAATGATAAATATGTCCATTCATTTTAAATGAATATGTTATTTAAATTTACAACACAATTGAATTGAATAAGAGAAAAAAAAATGCTTCATCTTCGCGCTTAAACTCAACTTCTTCGTTAATGATAAATAGGTCTTCTCTTTTCTTAGTTTTCTAGCTTATTTATAATTCTTTTTCTTTAATAAAGATTGAAGGTCAAGCCATTCAGCTATTTAATATTTATAAAAAAAAAATTAATTTTAAACTTGCAATTTTTCACACGAGTATTGTCTTTGCAACTAGATCGAATGTTATTTCTCCATTCACAATTCTTATCAAGTGATTCTTTTAATTTAAAATTGAGAGATTAAGAGATCTAATTCCGAACTTGTGCGCTGCAAGTTAAATGCTGTGTCATTTTAATTCTACTGGTTGTGCTCTGCATCAAGCCAAATCAACACTACTAATATCTGCATATTAATATCTTTACCTATCGCTACTACCTAAGGTCCTAAACATGTGTCTAAGTCAATTTGGCTTTATTATTGTTGAGTCCGGCTAGTATGACATCGGTGTCATATGACACCAACTCCAAAATTGATTGAATATAGTTCAATCGACAAATCCGAACCGTTCAAACCAATTTACTTTATGAGTGATGCATTTACATGCAATTTTTTTTTAATATTTTTGAATTATTTTAGTATCAAATCAAGCGGTCAAAAATATTGAAAAATGAATGCATTAAAATTAACTTAAAAACTCACAAATTTGACCGCTTGACTTGATATCAAATAAATTCGAAAAATTATAAAATTTGCATATAACGCACAACTAATGAACTAGACCTGTTTGAACGGTTTGGATTCACTGTTGGAAGTCGATTCGGTAGATTTTAGAGTTGGTGTTATATAGGCTGAAATGACACTGATATTATACTAGCCGGACTCATTATTGTTATCTAAATATATGTAGTGTACCGGTATTATATTATTCAAGCAAGCGAGCAAGTAAAAAAAATATCAATGGAGTTACTATCTAATTTTCTTCTTTCTTTCTACTTAATTCAGATTTACTTTTCCCTAAAACTACAACAAAAATCCATCCAAAATGTAAATTTTGCAACATGGTGTTGTTCATATAAAAGATTTTTTAAGGGATAAAACATAAGTAATATTAGGTGGAGCCAACAAAGTTAAGATATTATGCATATTCATTAAAATTAAACCATCATGTTTCTAGCTATTTTTTGACACTCTTTGTTTGTATAATATTATTTACTAACATTAAACATAAAAGATTTTACTAAATATTAGTCGGAATCCTTCTTACTTTAATTATAAAAATCTAAAAATAATACTCAACAGGTCCTTCTTATTTTAATTTACTAACATTGTACATTCTTTTAAGGGATTCCAAATTTATACGTACCAAACTAAAAATAATTAGGATCCGAATCTGCTGCAATCCAAATTTGTGAACAGTGTCCCTAAAATCTCTGCCTTTTCAATTCCAACTGTTAAATTGTTTGGAGATTCGTACACAGAAAAATAAATTATTTCGAGATGTGTGCGTAAAAAAATATTGAATGGTTGAATTTGAAAAAACAAGAATTTCAGAGACACTATTCACAAATTTGAATCGCAGCAGATGTGAATCCAAATAATTACGAAAATCTAGAGCAAAAATCCGGATCAGAACAAACTAGGTCATACAAATTAAATTTTGCGGAAGGAACTTGTCTTGTTTTAGTAACTTCCACTATTCAATTACTCGCCTTTCTTTAATTGCAATTAATGAATCTGTGGGGCTTGTTCTGAATAGGAAAGCCAACCAATCCAAATATCAACTATTCTAATATATACTAATTTAATAATTTTGACCATTTTATTATTTTTCTTGGCTCCTCAACCGCCCCGATTTTAATAATAATGGCATCTATTTTATGAGATAGGAGTAGGTCCGATGGGCATTGGATCTACTTTTAGGTTCAATTAGCTTTAACACTGTACAATTAGCTCTAACACTGTACAATTAGCATCAAGATAGTGTACACGGAAATTGAAATATACTTGTACGAATTTTAATGTAATTGCACGGATCTTGAAGAAATCAAATGGTCATTTCACCCATCAAACTAAAATAGATCCGATAGGCATCGGACCTACTCTTAATTCTATTTTATTGTTTGGCCTAGTTGGACGAATTCGCATCCTCTGAGATATCTCAAACTTTGCGTGACATTTTGGAATACGTCAATCGTTTAAATACGTTCTACACAAATCTCAAAGCTCAAATAAAACTGGCCCCCTACGTTTCCCCGAATAGGCACCGGACACGTCGGTCACGCAAAAATTGAGATATCTCAGAGGATACGGACTCCTGATTGGACAGTTGTTACGCAGAGCCTGAATAAATTGTTTGAAGCTCTAATTTCTGATTATTTTTAATCATTGTATGTGTTTTATTAATAGCGGCAGCGCACGTGCATGGGGCCGACACAACCAAACCTCTCATGTCGAAATTTGACCATTTTGCGGATTCGCCCTTGAACGATATAAATTCTTACTTTCAATCGCCATGACGAGAAAGATTTTTTTTTTTATTTAAAAAAAATAAGAATTCTAAAACCAAAGTGAAAAATTATACTGAAACTTCAAAATATCAATGACACACGGTACTTTTAGAAAATAATAATATAAAAAAATTATTATAAATATATGGGTTAATTTTTAATATTATTTATTGAATAAGGCTGGCATGTTAACTGTAGCACAGTGACATGTTGTGCTACCTGTAGCATAGTGAAATGTTGTGCTACCTCTTCAAAAACTTATTGAATATGTTGCAATGGTTAATCCAAACCGTTGAAACCAGTCTACTACATAAGTGATGTATTTACATGCCAAAATTATAATGTTTTGAATTTATTTGGTATAAAGTCAAGCGGTCAAAAAATAAGAATCATAAGTTAATTTTAATACATTCATTTTTCATTATTGTTTTGACTGCTTGACTTTATACTAAATGAATGTAAAAATTTGTAAATTTTATATGTAAATATATCACTCGTGAAGTAGATTGGTTTCAACAGTTTGGATTTGTCATTTGAAGTCTACTTAATATATTTTTGAAGAGATAGCACGACATATCACTATGATACAGGTAGCACGCCAGCCTTATTCTTGTTTATTATGATGTCTTAATCTTAAAATGCTAGCTTTAGTTTGTAGAATATAAACTTCCTACTTATTGTATGAAGAATTGTGAATTATACAATGAAATTTTCATGAGCTAGACAAATAAGTCTAATATGTAGACATTTAAAAATAAAAACAGATATATTGGTAACTATTTTTTTTCCTGACAACATGATAATCAAAATCAAATTGTGAGAGTTTTCAAGTGAACTTACATATTTTCTCATTGTAGTTAAGAATAATAATTTATCAAGTTTGATTGCGCCTGAATACCTGATAATCATGCGACCTCTGATCAAATACCAATAAAAATAGATTATTATTTTTTAAATGCTTGATGTATAATCAATCAGCTTTTAAAAAATTACAATACTTAGTACATATAAAATTTAGAAATATTATATAAACGTTTGATGAATAGTCAATCGGAATAAATTTCTCATCAATATGATTTGTCGTTGAAAAATACACAAAGAAGTTGCATCAAATAAGTAGTCGTGTTTAATTTTGAAAGATTGGAAGGTAACTTTGTGAAATTGTCCATAGTTTTGAAGACTGTAGAGCTGGATAGGGTCCAAAACCAGCTCGGTTCGCCTCTAATCATTTTGTTAGGTACTGCGACCAGCTCGAAATTCCCCGGGCTCAAATCAAACGGTCCATACCGAATCAAAGTCCTGACCTCTGAAGTACCAAAATTTTGAGTTTATATCCTAACCATCCAATTAGTATTCTGGCCAATCCAGACCGATATGGAATACACGGGGAATTATTAATATTCGCGCTAGAGCAGATCGGACAGTCTGGATCCAAACTCAAAATTTGAGTTACTTTAGGGGACCCGAATTCTACCGAATCAAGTGGTTCACAGTTTTTTTTATTCGGATTGAACGGAGTGACATAGCAACACAAATCTCCAGTTTTGTTAAAATGGAGAGGAAGTAACGTGGACCTTTAAGAGAGGAGAGCCGAAAGTGAAAGAGGAAAAGAGTGTGCGTGAAATTATCCTACTCAAGGAAACAGAAAGCAAAAGCCACCATCACCGCCTCTTTCCATTTCCCCGACCTTTCTCCTCTTCTCACATCTGCTACTTTGAAATACCTAAATCACTAAATCTGTACCTAATACCAGACTGATTTTTCGAGGTATGGATTAGAGCTGTTTTTTCGACCGTGCTCTTTGTGCTGCTTCCTTGTTATTTCCCCAATTTTTTGTGTTTTATATTCGTAGAAGATTAGATTTTCTTTTGTTGTGACATCCGATGGTTACTATTTCGTTCGAGATGCTGGAACTAATTTTCTTTTTGCTTCACTTACCAGATCTTGTTGGCTGTAGTTTTTCTTGGATACCATCAGGTTTTCTATGTTGCTTGAGGTGAGGATATACTCTAATAATTCCAGTGATTTGCAACTGTGATACGCAAATTGGTATTTGTTTGGATTTTTGCCTTCCAAAGACCAGCTTTTCAATATACTTCAAGTCCATCTTTGTTATTGTTTTGCATTCTGCGATTAGAGGAGTGCCTTAGCGGCGAAGTAGCAGGAAATCTGGAACTTAACCTCTGGGTGTTCTTACTTGGAGGTGAGAATGTTTTTGCATATGCAATTGCTAATCTATTTTGTAATTTATTTTGAAAGGTGCATGCGAAACTAGGAAGTAGAAGAAGGTAGAATGGGTTGCTGGTATTGTTGTTGTCATTCTCCTGTTGACGAGTCATATGATGAACGCGACCATCAGAACTTTAAAAATCATAACAAGAATACAGATTGTACGTTTCTTTTGTGCTTCTTTTTGGTTTACTGTTCTAAAATTTCATGTTCTATTTTCTTTTTTTTTTGCCCAATTAAGCTGTGATTGTTTGTAAAATCTTGATTAGCTCACGGTTAGAGCCAACACCAGCATTCCCTGAGGTACAGTATTGCCTTTGATTGGTTACAAAAACTACTAGGGTTTACATCTTTAAGGATAAATTCATACCCTCCCCCTCCTCAATATGTGGGATAAACCATGAGAAAGAAGGCAATGTCGGTGCATCGTTCTTAAGTAAATGGGGAGTATTGTATAGAGCGTAACATATCCTGTTTTCGAAATATATGGTATTTCTTTTCATGGTCTACAAGGTTCACATGATATTTTGACATTTCTGGAGATAAATAGGAAGTTGTAACTTGATATTATGAAAGAATCTCAAGGAGTCACCTAAAAATCCTCAATCTCTTATTTCTTATTTTTATTTGCTTAATTGTGCGTTGCCATAGAAATCGAGGAAATACTCTTTACCCTACTTCTTGTTAAATCTTTCTCTGTGCAAAACAGTGCAAAAGGGGTCATCACGGCTTTCAGGCGGGGCTAAGTTGGAGGCTCAAAATGTACCTCCTCAGATTGAAGTCCCCCCTTTATCCCTTGAGGAACTGAAGGAAAAGACGGACAATTTTGGGTCTAAAGCATTAATTGGCGAAGGATCTTATGGTAGGGTTTACCTCGCAGTCTTAAATAATGGCAAGCAAGCAGCTGTAAAAAAGCTCGATGTTTCAGCCGAGCCTGAACCCAACTCAGAGTTTATAAATCAGGTAGATACATGCCAGTTGCTGAAGGAGAGTTCAGATTTTTCAAAGATCCTTGCATACATTTAGTTTATCAAAGTTTCCTATTCACAAAGAAGTTTTATAAATATGCCTAAATTTCATGAGCTTGAAATTATTCCTAAAGCATTTGGTCAACTTAGTTTTGATAAAATATTAAAAAAATTCTGGTTCTCTACTGAAATGTGATGCTGTTTGTCTGGATCTGTCATTACTAAAGTGCACAAGAATAGCATACCATCTAACCTAGTATATAAATAGTACCATTGTTGACTATCATAGCGCTGTATACTGTTATCATACAAACAGTACTCCTTTGTACCTGATCGGTACAGCAAGCTTTTACTGGCTATACATTATTGTTATTACTTGCTGAGTAATATTGGAATTCCATAGTTAAACTTGTAGTTATGACATTTTAGGACTTGTATTTATGCTATTCTTTATCAAAATGTGCACATCCTAGTTTCCTATTCGTCTTATGCAACAAATATATTAAATATCGTCTAACATATTTTGATGTTATCTTTACTCGTGACAGGTGGCAGTGGTGTCGAGGCTTAAGCATGATAATTTTGTGGAGATGTTGGGTTATTGTGTTGAAGGAGACTTGCGTCTTTTGGCCTATGAATTTGCAACCATGGGCTCTCTTCACGATGTTTTGCATGGTAAAATTCATTTTGGCTGCATTAGCTGTGTTTATAAGCCCCCATAAAATCTGGTTACTTCAATTAATTCTCAGTCTTTGCAGAATCCTAGATTTAAATACAATTTTTTCTCAATCAATCTTCAAATCATGACTAGGGCTTGTCACCATCAATTATGCAACTAGATACTGGAAATCCCGATAAATAAATACTCAAAATATAGGCATGAGCCTGGAGGACAGGAGTTACTTCACCTTTACTAAACATTTGGTCCTCAATTTTTTTCACTCACCTGTACAAATACTCCCACTCATACACCAAAAGATGAACAAAAACAATTATTGAGAAAGGAAGGCAAAAATCCTGTCCAAGTAATACAGTGAGACAGTATGGGAATTACATCAAAGAGAATTCATGTATTCTATAATAAAACAGGGAGGAAAGGGGTGCAAGGTGCACAACCGGGCCCTGCACTGGACTGGATGCAGCGCGTCAGAATAGCAGTTGATGCAGCCAAGGGGATGGAATACCTCCATGAGAAGGTGCAGCCTGCTGTCATCCATCGTGATGTCCGTTCCAGCAATATCCTACTTTTTGAGGACTTCAAGGCAAAAATTGCTGATTTTAACCTTTCCAATCAGGCCCCTGATATGGCCGCACGGCTTCACTCAACTCGTGTCCTTGGAACCTTTGGTTACCATGCACCAGAGTAAATTTATCTTTCTCCTTTTTAAGTTATGGATGGTGTATAACAGTTCAGGTCTGAGACTTGAACTTGTGCCTGTTTTTAAATATTTCCAGTTGAGTCCCATATGAGCATAATGTAGCCTCTATCCACTTGCGTCGGGTGGTAAGACTGGTTGAGATCCCATTATGCTACTAAACTTTTAGTTCAATTCACAATTTGTTCTACAATAAAAAAAAGAGAGCAGGCAATAAAAAAACTGCAGAGAATAGACAGGATGAAATAAAAAAAAAAATGAGCCCTGATCCAAAGTGCAAACAAAACAACATGATTTTTGGTTTGCTTTGTTCGGGTAATTTCTGCATCCGCACACTGCACTAACTGGAGGCAATGGTTGGATATAGGTATGCGATGACAGGTCAGCTGACCCAAAAGAGTGACGTGTATAGCTTTGGTGTTGTTCTTCTAGAACTTCTGACGGGAAGAAAGCCGGTGGATCATACCATGCCCAGAGGCCAGCAAAGTCTTGTTACTTGGGTATAATTTTTATAGTTCTTTTTTTGTTGAAACCCCATTTTGCTGTCTTTTCTCAAAAGGAATTAAAATGAACAGAAATCAGCACATATTGCAAATTTGCAATACTATAATGGTCACTGAGAAGTTTTGATTTACTGTTTTTCTTTTTGTTAGGCTACTCCTAGACTAAGCGAAGACAAAGTCAAACAGTGCGTTGACCCAAGATTGAAGGGAGAATATCCACCAAAGGGCGTTGCCAAGGTCTCTATCTCTCTCTCTCTCACACACACACACACACACACACAGATATTTTGGAATGACAACTTCAAATATAATTTTGATTCCAGCTGGCAGCAGTTGCCGCTTTATGTGTGCAATATGAGGCAGAGTTCAGACCAAACATGACCATTGTGGTGAAGGCCTTGTCTCCACTTCTAGTACAGAAACCGGTTACACCAGTGTCAGATGCTGCAACTGAAGCTACTGGAGCTGCTCCTGATAGCAGCAGCTGATGTCCTCTCCAATCATAGTAGGACCATTTTAAGAGAAGTTTGTTTTATTTTCTGGTGTTCCATAGGCTCACTTGGTTTGTAACTCTATTCTCTTGAGTTAATTTACTTACAATTCCTTTGCTCACTGAGATCATACTATTGTTTCTTCATTCATGAGAAATCATGCTCAATACCAGCGCTTCTTTGCTCCGTGCGATATCTGTAGATGTTTCTGGCATTTTCAATGTTAATGAATCATGTGTTTGGATTCTGTTGTTTAATTGAAGTGGTCCCTTCGTTTCTCTTTATTTATATTATAGTCTATGAACAACAGAAAGAGGGTTAGAGAGACCTAGAGCCATCAGCTATCGGAGAGTATATTTTAATGGAAGGCGGTCAAACTCTTTTTGCTGGTTGATAAATGTGATAAATTAGGCTCTACAAGTACCCTTTTAGTTTATTAAAACTACAAATCTTATTTCTTGACCGATCCTCACCCAATTCTGGGTTTGCTTTTTACCCGATTGTGTATATACCATGTAATATTGGGATCTCTCTAACAGATTATGCACGGCTTTACATTAAGATCACACGCAGCTATGGTATGTCATGCATACTGGGCACCTAATTTGGACCAGATGGCGTGTGCTTAGGAAGCCAAACAATTTGCTGTTATTAATAACAGAACCTGCGATTCCAATCCCTCTGTAACTCTGTTCACATCTTTTAAGCGCGAATCTCAATTAAAATATTTTTTTATGTGCAAATCTCAATCAATATCAAAGGATGAGATTGGAATCGCAGGTTTCTGTTATTTCTCAAGAATAATAACAGATTTATTTCCAAACAATTACTATCTGCATGGTAGATGTCAAAATAAAATCATTAGTTATGATCTATATTATTTTCTCATGTACACGTAAAATATCACCATAGTTTTATTATGTTTTTATTATTATTAAGCGGTGTTCTAAATAGACTATAGTTTTTTAGGACCATAACGCTAAGCTATGAGATAAAAGTGCACTAATTCAGTTATGACTGTTATAGTTATAATAGCTGACCGCTATTACCGCTATGCGCTATTACTACTGCTATGCTACATGAGTTTTTTTTTTTGCGATTTAGATGTGCTTATGTGCTTCTGTTCCTATTTCTTCCTATTTCTGATGCTACATGGTCTACAATGATAAGTATGCTAAATCGATTTATGTGCTTCTGTTTCAATTTGTGATTTAGTATCTCATTTTATATTGAAAAATATTGAAAAATATGAAAATATTAATTCTTCATTTTATTTGCTCTTCGTCTAGTATTCACTTGTAAAATTATTGCAGTTCGTTTCATTGAAAGTTGATTTTGAATATTATAATATATAAAATATTCAAATAGTTATACTGACTTCATTTAACTTGTAAAATTAATTGCTCTTCGTCTATTATAATATGTAATACTATGAAGTATGAACTAATAAATAATGTCACCTTGTAGATCTTTTTATTTCTTCTTATTTGCATGATTGAAAAAAGTATAAACTTAATTAGATTAGCTGTCATTTAGTTGTTGCTTCAATTCTCCAATATTGATTATATTAATAATTAGTAAAAAAGCGCTACGATAACTTCCGCTATAACTATGCTATTTGCAATAGCTTTTTTTTTTTGTCTTTCCGCTATGTTGCTATAATTGCTATTTAGAACCTTGGTATTAAGAGTTTACAAAATTACATCAATGTGGATAAATTATAGATGTTAATTTTTCAAATTGTTAATTTATACAAAACCAAAATATAAAGTAATATTTTTTTATGTGCATCTAGAGAATAATAAAGATCACATTTTGACATATAAATTTTAGAATTATTATTATTAGATAATTAAAAAATGAAGGCATAATGGAGAAATCCTCTAATTTGAAACATTCATATTGAAAATGAATACAGTGTATTGAATATGTAGAAAAGATGCTGTGTTGTGATTATTACGTCTGGTATACCATATGCGAAAAAAAAAAAAACTTAAAGTGGCATGTTGTATCTAAGAAAAATGAAAAATTGAACTAGCTTAGATGAAATGCTGTACCTCTTCAATCATTCTAGTATTGTTCAATTTGATATGTTCAAAACGCGTTGGCTAGAAAGATCTTATCCAGTAAATTTGGGAACAAATTAAATAAGTTTCTCTTCTGGAAAAGCCATATCTTTTCCTACATTGAAGATTTTGGAAACATTTACACCTCTTAATATATGTTCTAAGCAAAATTTAATCATCTACAAGGAATCTTTAATAACTCATCGATGAAGAATACATCTAAACTAAAATACTTTTCTTTAGCAAGCATATCATTGCTTGCCCCAACATAACATAAGTGACAATTTGCACATATAAAAGAACCAACGAAAATATGTCAGCATCTCACTTTTTGTTCTTCAATCACACTTCCAAGTGTTCCCACCTGACTTATCCTTGCACCGTGTCATGTACAATCAGATGTTCAAATGATCTTACTCTGCAACAAAGAAACATCATTTAACTAATATGAAAACTTAAAGGCAGATACGCAAATTATAAGGCTTCATTATCTTTCAGGCTTGTTTAGACAGAGATGCATGCTCTTCATCTGTGTTCATGTTATTAAATAATTATGATAGGGAGAAGAAACTTAACTGTGCACGAAATTAGACAGGGAGTAATGGCTGTTTTTCGTCATGCTCATGTCCAGCCCGATGGGAGACCTGAAAAAATACAAGGGGTAGGCAGAACAATAAAATCTAACTAAAAGGGAGAAATTTCATTATGTATGTATTCTAACATATGAAAAAGAAAGAAAGAAAAAACCTTACCTCATCCATTGCGCTGGAGGTAGCATTAACCACTGATGCTTCCTTTGTTCTGTGCAATAAAGTTATCCAACATTAATTTCAGAAATACAACTTCGTCACATCAATTTGATGTAAATATCTGAAAGTAAAGAGTATGTGGACTGAAGAAGTATAAATATTTGACTTTGAAATAAAACACAGAATTGAACCTGAGATCTTGATATTCCGTCATTTCAGTTTTACTATGTGACTTCTCTTCCTTCACTTGACCAGAAAAGTACTAAATATAAACCAAGGGAAATGAAAAAGTTACCCACATCAATGAAAACGTCCATATACATATGCAATTCAATTGACAATATGCAAAATACAGATTAGAATGAGAATAGTACCTGATGCATGGAAATAAAAACTATAGTTATCCCCAAAACAAAATTAATTGTGAGAGCGTGGCCAAATAATGCAGCTGATGCTATGCCAGTAAAAATCGTAGCAAGTGTAGATGAATATTTCTTCAGGATTGTATCTGCACCAGTTTGTGGTGAAAAAGGATAACAAAATAAAAATACCATAATGCAAAATATTTTCTCACTCTGGTAAGTACCAATACATGATAATACAGATGATAGATCAGTTTTGTCCCTCTTATCTTGCTCTTCTCGGGTTCTTTTTCTTTTCCATTTACTGTTTAATTGGTTTTGTAGAGGACGTATGAAATTCTATCATATTTATTTTTAAGAAAGAAAAGTTATGCAGAGGCCAAATATGATACCAGCATATTTGAAGAAAAATGAAGAAAGAATCCCTTGTGCTGCATTGTTGCACACAAGAAACATTGTCGCCTTGGAGTGACCTTTAAAAATGTCAAAACTTTCTGGACCTGAAAGGGAAGTTCACATTCAGATATGTTAGGAAAATTGTATATTACTTCTATGAAATTGTTTAAGAATATGATTTAAACTTGTTAGTCATACAATCCCATACAGTGATCAGCTTTTACCTTTGACCATAGCAGTTCCAGATATTGCAAGGAAATTGAAGATAGCACCATAACCATACAAAAACAAATTCTGCAATTTTTAAAAAGAAAAATTAAAGGTGAAAGTACGACTAATTTCAGACTGCATAGTACAGAATAATAGAAATGATTACCTGAAGATATATGCTAGTTTCAAATTGGCTTTTCAGTGCGTATTCATTAAATACTGAGGCAAGTGCAGGGACCGTTACCTGGAAATTTTTAACTCTAATTAAAAATAGAATATGCTATACAATTTACCCTAGATAAAATGTGGTCATCATAAACATTTGATCTGCTCAATTTCTAAGTTATTTTCTTCCCCTCGGTATTTTTTGGCTTAGTCTGATTTCTTGTGCTGCTATTTTACAATATTAGTAATGGTTTTTGCAAATAAACCAACAGTTTATTTACACATGGTATCTGATATCTCATATTTGCACCTAACACGTGTAAAGGCATTTTCAGATAGTAACACGTAAGGCCACCTGTAAGACTAGAATAACGACAGGATATGTTTTGATTAAACTTTGATGATTCTACCTCTTACTGAGATTAGTTATCTTTGTATTAAGTTCCTATTGAAGTATTGAACAGAAGAAAGTCAACAGGGTTTAGATGTTTGACTTTTAAATAGTTACGGGATATATATGAAAAGATTATGTTCACTTAAACAAAGTATGGGGGCAAATTAATCATTTTTTTCGTCTGATACACCTTGATTTTATAATTGAGTGCTATTTTCCATTAGCCAAAATGATATTTGGTGTTAATTGAAAATAGAGAAATGGCGCAGCAATGCAGAATAAGTGTATAATGTGCAAGAAACTTACTTAATATGATTCATTTGCACATTGATCTTATTAGCGTAATTTTCAAAGGTACAACATTTAGTAAGCTTACAAGTCAGTATACAGAACCTAAGCATTTTTGGTTGGTATTGTATTTAGTACTTACAAATATAAGAGTATAAAGGTAGGCTCCAGTTGCAACAGGTAGACCCAAAGCAGTTGAACCTTCAGGAATTGACTTCAATTGGTTTACTGTAATTCCTATTAGCAATAGTGTAAGCGCCTCCCACTGCCCAAAGATAAAATACAATTAAAAACATATACTAATTGATCTTTTTAAAATTCATATGCACCTTGCAAAACCTAAAAATATCACATGTACCCTGATAAAGGAAACATTTCCTGGATATTCATCACATTACTGGATCCAATAATTTAGGCCATGTTGATATTACTTCAAATTCCTAATACGGTGCATGAAGTTGTAATCAGTCTTAAAGAGATCCATACTTCTATAAAGGGCCCGAAGAATTTCTATTTTGCAGGCACGTATGTGATATTTTCAGCTTTTGCATGGATAGGTATGACCCTCCAACCTTTTTTGAATGCCAACTCTAATGTCCTAAAGATGGAAAATTTTAAGACTTGCCTGCATTACAGAGAAGCGTCGCTTCATGATAATCTTAAGAAGGATTGCAATTACAAATACCTACACAATTTAGAGAAAAATAAGGTCAAATATTACAATTATCTTTCATAACATTAAAAGGACTCCAATAACATGCATCCAGCACATGTCAATTCGCAACTCATACCAAACAATTGAAATCAATGTTAAGTCAAGCATTTGTTGACTAAACTATCCCGATGTGATAACTTTTACTCAAACTTATGCTTCACAGCTGATCCCGCAAACTTCAAATTGAACAGGGCTTGATTTTACTTTGATCTCATGTTAGGAAAACAAATATGGCTCAATTGCCAACACTCAACAGACTAACATTTCTATCAGTACAAAATTGCATGTAATCAAAATTTAGTTCGAGTGGAAATATAACAACTTCTGTGAGTTATTTGCAAACATGGCTACATTTTGCAAAATTGGTCCCTATTTATAGATATACCTTGACGTTACTGAGCATCTTCACTGTGGCAGGATTAAAATATAACTGCATGTAAAACCATAAATCAGAGAAAAATAACAAATTACAAAACAAAAGTTTAAGCAGTTATTTTTTTTTGGTTGAGTGATACTATATTTTTTTATTGATATTGTAGTTGCTACCTGCATTATAAATTTCAAGTAGTTGTTGATAGCATACAAGAGAGCTGGAACAGCAAGGAGGGCATTATTCTTAGCTGCCTAAAATAAATGCAAAATTTAAGAACTATCAGCAAATAAACAAAAAGGAGGGAAAAAAGGAAAACAAGAAATGCTTATCCTGGGTTAACTAAAATCATACCTGAATAAATGTAGATGTTGTAAGAAAAGGTTTCTCTCCAGCCTTTTGGTTTCTAGCCTGAAAGGAGTATACCCGACGCACAAAAATAAATATATAAACAAAGACAAAAACTCAGCCTGTACCTTTTTATACAATTTCTAATTAAGTTTTTAACAAATAAAATGTTTTAAGTAAGGTATCAAAATT
The DNA here is from genome assembly GCA_964058825.1 of Carex arenaria. Classification (NCBI taxonomy): domain Eukaryota; kingdom Viridiplantae; phylum Streptophyta; class Magnoliopsida; order Poales; family Cyperaceae; genus Carex; species Carex arenaria. The sequence goes on from CAXKVW010000425.1 coordinate 253,431, forward strand.
TGAAAGAATAGGGTAAAATTAGTACAAAACTTGACAAATTAGAAACAATTTAGAAAAAAAATGTTATTATATACCTGGAATAGAAGCATGATGATTGCAAAAAGAACTTTTGTAATTTCCGTCAAAAAATTCACACTAACTGGACTAAAATCGAATTTCCCATTAACTTTCGACATGTATACTAAAATAGGCTGAAAATAAGCAGAGAATAAATATGTCAGACATCTACATGTCAAATAATAACTCTCTTTAATGAGGTCGAATTTGTCAATTAATTGCAGATGGAACATCACCATTTCTTTTCTTTTTTTAACCAAATTCACTTCAGACAGAACTGGTAAACCAAACATTGGACGATTATGGTTGCAACAGAAACAGTATCAGTATGGCAAGTTACCATTTTGGTGTTTTAAATCTGGAAGCTATTTCCAGTAAGCTCCTATTAATAGTCTCCAGTGAGGTACTGGTAAAGCCTGTAACTTCAGCCAGTGCAAGTAGGTACCAAATTTCTAGTAGATCAGTAATTTGCTTTTTGCTCATAAAGTTATTTTTTCCCCTATCTTTAGGATCCAAGATCAGGAAAAAAACAAATTAACTTCATAATTTAGAACTAACCTGGAGGCCAACCAAAATACAGTCACCAGATACTAGTAAAATTTTAAGGGCACGCTGTTTTGAAGTAAGACTAGTGTATGCCTTTGAGACCAGTTTTGAGTTGCACACACTACACTCCACCATCTCCCCTTTAGACATTTATAATTATAAATTTCACTGGCTTGGAGAATCAAAACAAGTCTTTTCCAGGAGACCTGAAAATCAAAACAACATCGATTTATTTCTGCAATTGAACCACCAATTAGAAGGAAAAACGGATGAAGTAATGTGGTTACCACAGAACAAATATACAGAACTATAGTACAGTAAAACATATAAATGCATTATAAACAGAACTATAATTCATTGAAATTAAAATGATGCAAAGTACCTGAGAACAGAACGACCCGTTCAATATCGCAATTACTGCTCAAAAACAGAAAGGACAAAAGGTTAATGACCAAAATTACCGAAATTAATCGGATAAATAACTGAGATTATAGTAGAACTTACCTCGATCAGAAAAAAAAAAAAGGGAGAAAATTCAAACTGGTTCAACCCGACGAGTGGCTCGATGTCGGTGGTCAGAGAAGAGAACTCTAGAGGAGAGAAGTAATAGAAGAGGCGAGAAGGGAATATCCAGAAAAAAGTCAAACAAGAGAAGAAAATTGATTGAGCCGTTTGAATCTACTTTTCATTTTTGGAAATGGAAGTTTTATTTTCTTTTCCGTAGTTCATGCATAGTCTTTGTCCTTGAGCTCGTGCTGTCTGCGTCATTTCTGCGAGCGGATCGCAAGGAATTATGTTGTTTTACCAAAATACCCTCTGGATTCAACATCAGTGAGCCACGAGTACGACGCAACAGTCCTAGGTTGGTAGGGACGAGTCCAGATCCTCTGCAACACCTCACCGTTTTTTTTGAATCTGAACCGTCGGATGAGAATCCTGGCCAATCCGGTTCAAACCTGTAATACACGGGGTCCTTTAAGATCCGTGCCAATTATAACGACCGGACGGTCCGGACCTGATAAGAACAGGTTTGATGGTCACGCGATACACACGCGCCGTGAGATGATTGGATTCCACGATTTTTCAGCCCTGTAAGTTTTGAGTTATCCCACTCAAATGTTAGGCAGGATAGAATTTTTAAAGATTTAGGTTTTGCTGTTGTGTTTTTTTTTTTTTTTTTTTTTCAATTATTATATATATTAATTAGAATTAAATGCAATGCAGTATTTATTACTAGGGGAAATTCCACGTACACCCTTCAAAAAGTTCCAAATTCTGTATGTCGCCATCTAAAATTTATAATATCATATATACCTTTTTAAATTTCAAAAACTCACAAATTTATTCAATTTATCACTTTCTATAACAACTCATTTTAAATTTATAAAATAGCCAATGTTATTCTTTATTAAAAAAATAAAAAATATGTATGTTTATTAGAAATTTTCAATCTTTCAAATTGGCCAGTTGTGAATATAATGGTTAATTTTCTTACTTGTAACGCACACCAAAGTGTATGTCCAAATAGAGATGTGTATGTATCACAAGTAAAGAAATAAATTATTTGTCATTGTAAAACAATAAATTAAAAGATTGCACATTATTCTTCCACTGTCCACGTGTTTTTATTTTTATGAAAAGTAAAGTAAGAACTTTATAAAATTAAAATGAGTTTGATAGAAAAGACTATAAATTATATAAATTAGGAAAATTTGTGAGTTTTCAAATTTAGAAGGATAAATATAATATTATGTATTTTAGAGGAAGAAATACAAAATTTCGAAGTTTTGATGAGTTTGAAGGGTATAAGTGAAATTGCTTTATGAATTTAAAGAATAAATTAGTTCTTTCGCTGATTTTATAATTTTTGTGAAATTGCAAATTGAAGCGAATTGGTTCTCTGTATAAAATATTCTGGTATTCTGGTATTCTTGCTATTAGTTCGCTCAGAGACGGAGCCACCTAAAATAAATGGGGGTAACCCCCATTTATTTAATTGATCCTCGTTTATTTTCAAAAAAATTGTGTTTATTGGTAAATTTATATATAATTTAGTAGAAAATGCTATGAAATTGTCAAATTGACTCCATTCGCAGCATAAAAATTTCATATGCATGACCCCATTTACGTTTGACCCTCTTAGTCTGAAGGTCTGGCTCCGCCCCTGAATTCGCTGATTATATTTCATAGCAATCTCTTAAATAATTTGTTAGTCGTTCATAATTTTCAGCTAAATATCATTAACAATTAATTACATAGCAACCGGAAAACACTCATGATCAGATAGTGTTGGACAGCAAAAAGCTGGACGCCAAACTCTTTCCTTACAATCATATCAGTGAACAACTGAACATGGATTTACTATTTAGCATGTTTTTCTGTAACAAATGGTGCTTTAACTAACTCAGTTGCCGACAAAAGATTTGATATTTTCCACCTTGTTAACCCTTGTGAGGAACCTGATCTGATCTTGCAAAATTTATTAGGAGAACTTGTACATTGCTTGTCCTTACAATAATAATTATTCATTGTTAAATTAAAACATGTGGTTGATTGACCTTGTTTGGCAACTTTGAATAATTAAGTCTGTCATTGGATCACGCAATGTTTATAAAAGCGGTCAATATAATTAAAATAACAAATTATAAAATAAAAATAGTAGGATGGAAGTCCATATCATAACCGCGTATTGGCGTATTGCACGTAGAAAATTACAGATTTCGAAAATGACTTGGCACTTTCCAGAATATTTTAACAGAGTAGTTTTGCCTTCATGAAGCACACAAATCATATGCAGCTCTGTTATGATTCTATAGTCCGTGAGTTGCATGAAGCCAAAATTACTTTGTTAATATCTTTACCAGATTCAGGCGTTTAACAAGTAACTTTGATTTTGAAAGAATGGGATTTAAAAAAAAAAAAAAAGATTTTGAAAGAATGGGCTCAATCTTAAACCATATCTACCTAGGTACTAAGTTTAGGCCCAATAAGTGATATATTTATTGGGCTTGACTGACAATAGGCCCAATTTATGTTGGGTTAGTTTGGAGTCTACCTAAGCTCAATGAAATGGATGTATGACCTTTGAATGATAGAACTGGACATGAACTGGTTATATGCTAATTCCAATTCTCTTGTTCGGTTAAATATTTTAGGCGATCTGAATTTTGGACTGAATATGATTTCAAGCAAGCATGGTTCAAATCAGCTAATTCAATTAGCTACCATGCTTAGTATTTATTCTATATAAATTATAACATGGAATTAAGTGTTTAAATTTGAAGGATCTAGCTCCCCTTACAGATACTATATGTATAACAGTTTACCATGCCTCTAAATATGGGGAGCAGCTTGGGTCTGATGCCCATCGGACTCAAACTGGATCCGATGAGTTCCATAACCGCCCGATCTGCTTTAAGATCCGTGTGCACGGATATTAAAGCAAAGACGCACTGATCTTAAAGCAGATCGGATGGCTCTGAAACCCATCGGACCCAGTTTGAGTCCGATGGACATCGGAACCAAGCTGCTCCCCTAGATATGGGATACTGTTGTTACATAACTTTTACTGTCATCATTATAATGTTGTGACCTAACTATTGCAGCCATTTAATTTCAAATTTGTCATCTCTGAATAATTTTGCTGATAAAGAACATTACTATTTATATGTATTGGAAATAAATCTGATTGAAACGAAATCTCGACAGCTCAATGCCTTGTCAAATTTATTATTTAGACTCTGCACATATCGTCGGTCTGACTATAAAGAAAAATATATATATTTCTAGAAATGATTGAGGCATTAAATGTTCACTATTTATAATTATGCTTAAATTAGTTTTTGAGGGGTATAGATGAAATTTCCCCTAAAAATATATTTCAATTTCACGTTATACGTTTTTCTAAACAAACAAAAAATTTAATAGAATATTAATATAAAATTCAAGTTTCTGTCTAAAACAATGATTCCGGAGTGAATATCTGATTAAACTTTATATTTCTTTTATGCGCTACATATTGTGACTATTTATGCGCTACTAAATTTAGTTCAAACATTTACAATGATAATACCTTAAAGACTATATAATCGACTCTGTTAGAAACTTAGAATGGTTAGAATAAACCATGTTTCTCCAGACTCCAGACATGAATATATATTATTTGTATGCAGTCCAACTAAATTAAACAGACTGACTGACATCGTAAAATTTTAAGAGAACCTTCTCCCACTATCATAGTCTCCTCAAGTCCTCCCAGTATCAGACTATTTAATCTCGATGTCTTTCTGTTCGTACCAAGGTTCATATACTTGTATGGATTTCTTTATATACTGTCTTCAGAAGTTGTCACGACTCAGCTGGTGCAGTACTGCAGTGTATATATCCACTATTATTCATTCCATTCCTCCTCCATTATTAGGATCCATCATTTTAGAGTGATATTCTTTAGACAACTGTACTACTGCAGTAACCCTTTTCACATGAAATGACAGACCCTAGTTACCTTTCATTCAATAGCGCTCACAAGTCACAAGGCTATTTCAACTGAATTATTTATTGCCTAAAATTTCGACATAAATATCAACTTCAATTTTTTTTCTATACATGCATGTCCATTTTCTTTAGGGTCTTTATTTTTTCAAAATTAATACCCAGAATTTCTGATTTCTGGGGTGAATGCGATCACATTACGCATTTCCCACTAAAATAGAGATCTAAGAGAATTAGTGAAACAAACAGATTTCTTTAGACCTTATATTATATATATAAGCCCATGAAGACTTGCTAGTTGCTACCAGAAACCAAGCAAATATTACAATACAATGGGTTCTCTAGACCAGGCCCTGCCATCTCTCCTCCAAGACCTTAAGGTGACCACCCTTAACAAGACCACAATTTCCCCAAAAGAAAAGAAGGAGAGGAGATGGATGTTCCTCTCAAACATAGACAAAGTGCTAAACTTTGATGTTGAAACGGTTACCTTCTTTCAGACCACGGCCGGGTTATCCCGTGAAGAAATTACCAGTAAACTTAGCTCAGCTATTGAATCGGTGCTCGGAATTTATGATTTCCAGGCTGGCAGGCTGGGTGTGAATCCGGCCGATTTCAGGTTGGCGATTGACTGTAATGCTTCCGGTGTGAAGTTCTGTGTGGCAGAGAGTGAACTTACATTGGAGGAACTAGGGAATTTGGAGTATCCAAATCCTGCTTTCAGACAGTTCGTGGCTGAGAAGAATGGCAACGAGGTTTCAGAGCTTGGAGATTCCCCTCTAACCACATTTCAGGTAACATGTTTTTATGTTACTTGAAGAATGAATTTTCTTTTCCAACGATATTATTTTGCATTCTAAATATTTTCAATGTGTTTGACAACTATTATCTGTTAAATAATTTGATCAAATATAGCTTATTACCTCATCAATCTGTATTGCCCTTTCACTTGCCATAATTCATTCCTGATTTGATTTTATTGAACCAGATAATTATATTGGTTGTCCTGATTTGATTTCCTTTATAAATCAGTTCCATACATCACCTCGACAACTAACCTATATATGTAGGTAACATGGTTCAAGTGTGGCGGCTTCGCCTTAGGCATCTGCAACAACCACATCACCTTTGATGGCCTCAGTTTTCGCACTTTCCTCTGCAACATTGCTGCAATGGCTGATGATCGACCCCTCGCATTTCTCCCTTGCAATAATCGCCACCTGCTTGCTGCCCGTTCGCCACCCCAAGTCACCTTTGAGCATGCCGAATTGATGCCTCTCCCTCATGATTCCACCTCTCTCTTTGACATGCCGGCACCAGACTTGCGTCGTTATCAGCTCTTCCACCTTTCACCGGAAACCATATCTGACCTGAAGTCTGGATGCCAGAAAGAAACCAAAAAGAAGAACCCTACCAGCTTCAATGTTGTCACGGCACATCTCTGGCGATGCAAGGTATCCAGCATTTTTCTGACATATAACAATATCTCCGTTTACAAAGTCAAATAGTCGATCTGAACCTTTCAACATGATCATCACATGCACTGGACTTGTAGATCAATTTTTTTATTATTTAGAATTTTTCACCATTTTATAGATAGGAAGAAAAATTACTTAATCTAAAGATTCTAGACCTCTCAAGAGTAGTGATTTTCTATCTATCTAAGAAAATAATAATGAACTAAAAAAAATGTAAAATTGTGTTTGCAAGTACATTTTCATATGAAGATTATATCGAACCGTTTAGATTGATTGTTTGGACTTTGAAAACGAAGATATTAATACAAAGTACGGACCAATGTGCCCTGTGCATATATAGTACAATAGGTAAGGTCTGGCTTTGGGATCCCTTGCTCATGCTTGCCCATTATTTTCAAAATAATTTTATATTATGTACTAACAACAAATATTCGTTAAAACATAAGGTGCTTTCATCAGATGCATTGTGTGAACAAGGTAAAGATCACATATACACCGTTGCTTTCGCCATGGACATACGCCGCCGGCTCAATCCTCCGCTGCCTAATGAATATGCTGGAAATGCCATTCTAACTGCATATGCATCTGCATCACTTGTTGAGCTAGAGACCGCCCCGTTTGGCCTTCTTGTGGACCGGATCCATGAGGGGGCGGAGAAGATGACAGATGCATATGTTAGGTCGGTAGTTGATTGGGGCGAGACTAACATAGGCGTGCCTCATGGTGACGTGCTCATTTCTTCGTGGTGGAAACTTGGTTTTGATGACGTGGAGTATCCATGGGGAAAACCTGTTTATTCGTGCCCCGTGGCCGATCCAAAAAGGGATATCATCTTACTTCTTCCTTCCATTAAGTTTGACAAAGGAGTGAATTGTTTGGTCCCTCTTAAGGATGACTGTGTTGAGAAGTTTAAACAGTTATTTACAAATACTTGCAGGAGTGATCATGGTTAATTGAGTAATTTATATATATATGTTAAATATGAATAATGTGTGGTTATGTAATGAGGTAGAAGATGCAAATAGATGTGTGGATGGGTCTCTTGAATGCTACTACTATTATCTATATTGAAATTTGTGCGCATTGCTCCTCTTTTTCTTAATGATTAGATTTACTTATTTATACAGAAAGTTTTGTCTATCTTCGTTGAAGATTAAGCTAAATTCGCACAGAACGTATAATAACAATGAATTTGTTTTGCATTGTCTTCTATTTTCCAAGAAGTAAGAGGTAGAAATTGTTAACAGAGAAATTAAGCTTACTCAAATGCCGGTAAAAAAAACATACATAAAAATAACATATGTATTCATGATTGTCAAGAAATTACATATTGCACAAAATTTAAATTTTGCAATATGTAGACGTATTTTAATTCAGCATATCTTCAAATAAGCAACCTATTATTAATCTGAATCACTCCTTTCACCATACTGTACGCTCGGGGGATCAGATCTCTGTAGAAATTATACTCTATATATATTACACATGATCAGAAATATTACAACTTGCCGAATTCAATTCAACATCTACCTTCAAGAATCTCATACCAGCATGTAACTTGCAAAATATAAATGATTATCTATAAACCTGAATAACTCATTAGTTCCATCAAATGGCGCACAAGGGCTTAATTGTTTGTGGAATATTGAAGGAAGGGTGAATTTTGTTGCAGTAGAGATGTTTTTCTGTTTTTACACTGGACGGCAGAATTTGTATATACTCACACAGAATTTCAGTAGTATGCATCTTTTCCCAAAAACTGAAAAGATCAATTTTACATCATGTAAGACCCAAAAGACTCTCATTTATATTATGCCAGAAAATACCAGAATTGTAATACCAGAATGGTTATATGATATTTTCATTTTCAAAGAATAAGCATAGAATGCAAAATCTGCCAAAAAATAAATAAAACAGAGCCACTTTGTCTCCTAGAATGTATATTATATTCGTTTCCTGTTATCCTCTCTCAACTATCAGATTAAACAATAATTAGTTGTTCCTGATAAAAGATAAAAATCTATACCTAGTAAAAAAATCTGTAGGCTCAGATTAGCCAAATCAGATGCAAGAGCCCCAATTCGAATAACGATAAGTAGCAGCCATAATAATTATAGCAAATGCAGACTGTTAACTGTTGTGATCTTAAATATATTATTTTCATCCATGTCTTGTAGTTCAAAACTTCTGTATGAAATACTACAAGTCTAATAACTTCAAATTTGCAGTCTACTTTCTTGAATTCATTACTAGAATGGGTAAAGAAATAGTAGTAGCCTATACAAATGAAGCCAATGTAATTAAACTCGAGGTTAATTAAAGTAAAGTGCTAGGCTGCTTAAAAATACATGCAAAATCAATTGAAAATTAGAAGCTGAATTAGCTCCGGCTGGACATGGTTCTCTAACCTCTTATGAACCAGATGCCATATTCTCTGAAGTAATGTGTTCTCTAAAAAATTATTATTAGATGTTGCGCGCAACTTGCAAAGTCACCGATCTCTCGTCTTTCTTTTTTGAAAGATTCTTTCAAAGAAATTAATGAACTCATCTCTAAAAAGTCCACTTGTACTTGAAAAGCTTAATTAAATACTTGATCACTATATAATTTATTTCGCTGAAAACTCTCATTTCGTGACACCTCACCACATTGATCTACTAATTAAATCATTTAAATGTTATATATATTATGATTTGAGTTTGGTAGAGTGTGTATCCCTCAGTTACCGCACTCGGTAGAATAAGTTTTCAGCTGGACGATTAGAATTCGAGCCTATTTGAATTATAGAAGTCCGTTTTAAAATTTGTGCCATATTAAACCGACAATTCAGTGCTCATTTTACTAGGTCAGGTATATATTGCACTGGATCTGAATTCAGTTTGGTATGGGGAGAGGAGAGGTTTCGATGGACAGCAGATCAAATTTCATTCGTGTCCTATCTAAAATTGTTCAATTCGGTTTTCTTTTTCTAGCATTGTTAGTAGTTGACTTGCAGTCTTGTAGCTTGCAAAGAAAAAAATAATAATAACAAAAAGTTAAAGAAAGAAATCCAATCATTAATTTGCATAAGGAATTAATCAATACAATTCATGTATATTCCAATTTGATTTTTAACTGACGTCAGAGCAATTACAACATTAATTCATGAACCTTATCTTTATTCACATTAATCTGTTTACTGTACACATGCCCAAACTCACTATATAAACACATCCAAATTCTCCCTCGTCGATCTCAAAGCTCTATTTGAAGTCTTCAATTAAGCCTATTTCACTGCCTCTTCATGGCATCTTACCAGCACCTCCTTTCTCTCCTCTTCCTCTCTCTAACCATCTCTATGACCTCCGGTAAAGTGCCAGTCCACTTCCACTTCTACCTGCACAAAATAGGCAGCGGCGCAAATCTGTCTGCTGCCGAAGTCGTCAAGGGCCCCATCCCTTTACCGGTCGGACCACACAACTTTGGTGACATAACCGTGCTAGATACCCCGTTAACCAAAGGACCCGACTCAAACACTCCCTTGTTAGGTCGGGCCCAAGGTTTTCTCACTTATACGAAATCCCGGACCGTGGAGTGGGTCCTAAATATCGTGTTGACGTGTGGGGAGTACAACGGGAGCACAATTGCAATAATGGGGAGGGACGAAATCCCGCTGCCGGTGAGAGAACTGTCTGTCATTGGAGGCACCGGTGCTTTTCGAATGGCAAGGGGTTACATGCTAATAAAGACTTATTCGGATGATAAAGAGAAAAGAAATGTTGAGCTTGAGCTCGATGTCTATATGTATCCGGCGAAAGTGTAGACTTTCTCTTCTCTGCTAAAGTGTTTTTATGTTCTTATCTGAACTGTTTTTTTCTTTGAAGTTTTGTATATGCCTTTTATTTCCTATGTCAAGTATCATTTATGATCAGCAATAAAGAAATTGAGTAGCTAGACATGTTATCGCCTGGTTACTGTAGGCTGCATTGCTTGGGCGTGTGTGTGTGCGTGTGTATTATTTTTTTTTTTTATGATACATTGTCTGAATTAATGAATCAGAATATATATGTCCTGATATATATATATATATATAGAGTAGAACTAGGGTACATTTAAATATTAGATTAAATATAATATAATATTAGTTTAAATATTAAATGTAATATGGTATTAGTTTAAATATTAAATGTAATATAATATTATTTTAAATATTATATTAGTATTAATAAAATATTATATTAAATATAATATAATATTAGTTTAAATATTAAATGCAATATAATATTAGTTTAAATATTAAATACAATATAATATTAGTTTAAATATTAAATGTAATATAATATTAATTTAAAAATTATATTAGTATTAAATAAAATATTAGATTAAATATAATATAATATTAGTTTAAATATTAAATGTAATATAATATTATTTTAAATATTAGATTAGTATTGAATAAAATATTAGTTTAAATATAATACAATACGATATTAATTTAATTATTAAATGTAATATAATATTATTTTAAATATTAGATTAGTATTAAATAAAATATTAGATTAAATATAATATATTATTAGATTAAATATAATACAATATAATGTTAATTTAAATATTAAATATAATATAATATTAGTTTAAATATTAGATTAGTATTAATATTGAAAGCAACAAATGTTATTCCATGTTTTTGTAAGAATAACGAATAGCAATGCTATTCTAAGAACAGTAGTTATTCCGAATAGCTCTATTTCTCGTTTGGATGCACCTTGTTCCGAATAGCATTGTTATTCTAATAACCGTAGCTATTCTTGTACATCCAAACATACCTTATATAGTTATATTGTAGAAGTGGCTAGAACTCAAAATCTTACTGTATTTGGGCCATCAAGGCCCATTACATCTCTAAAATGGCGCAAAAAAAAAATGATCGAGCATACAACATTTTTAGTGGTGTTTTCAATTGTACTAGTCAAGTGCCCGTGCTTTGCAACGGGGAATGAAATGAATAAAATATTTTTTGATGATGCATAAGAGTACTTTGTCAACTCAGAAGGATGGATAGAGTTTTTTTCTTATTTTTTTAAGGAGTTACTGATATGTGAAGAATTTGAAGATGGGTTTTGTATTTCCTAATGTGCATTGGTGTTGTTCTTTATATGGCTAGTATATCTATGAAATTGATGAGTGTTGTTGCTCTAACAATTAATGAATTGATGGGTATTGACAACTGCTTCAACAACATGGCTGATAGCACCGGTACCACTATGAGTCGATGGGATTTCACTTGATGAGTCTATGAGACCAAGTATAGTAGCTTCATTTGATTGATAATTGGTAATTTTGTAAATGTTGCAAAAGAAAAGCTTTCGGAGCAAACATAAAAAATATTTTGTAAGGCTAAAATAAATGATAATGTATCCCATACAGGAAAAGTGACGAAACCTCTGTAATTAATTCAAGAGATGACTATAGTTTACAGGTAAATTGGAAAATATAGCTAATTATTGGGCATTATTTTTTGATATTGTCGCTGGTACTGATGGTGTCTCACGGTCTAAAGGTTGTGATCAAGTAACAATTAACCATGGCACTTTATGCAAGTTAGATATAGATGCTTTTTTTTATTATTGTACACTGTTATAGGTTCTTGCAAAAATGTTGGCATGTTGTAATCTTTACAGTAGTGCTAAATCAGATGAATTGTGAGATTCTTTTAGAAATTCTTTTATTGCTCTAAGAGCATGTCAACAAATTTAAATCAGATGAATTGTTGAATTATATTTGTTAATTTATTGTTGCTTTATTTTTTAAGATGCATATGAGGCATACAATTATACAATCAAGTATAGAACAATTTGAATCATATTAATTATAGCACAATAAGACATGCTTTGCCAACACCCTTTCTTCTTAATTTTTCATATGCTTGTGTGTTCCTTGTAAGGGTTAAATTATCACAACATCATCTTCTGATAAATAGTGAGATTTTTCATACTAAGTAATAAATGCTTCTCCATTTTAAAACCAATTGATTTGAGAGTGCTTCTTTCTTCTTCAGTGAGAAGTTCTTTATCTAAATTTGGCATTAAAGGCTCTGACAGTTTTTTAAATTTCGCCCTCTCTTTCATTGCTCTATCTTTTTCCTAAGTTGTTATTGAAATAAAGAAAATATTGAATACATATGATAGATTCATCAATAAATTTCTCTATTTCAAACATGCAGCTTATATGCCTATGTTTTGAATAAAATTGGTATTTTAGAGGTACTTTCACAATTATGTTCAAATAAAGTCGATATCTCACTTCTCCAGAAAAAAAGGTAAATAAATAAATGAAGAGTGAGTCTATGGTACTATGCATATCATGATTTAGTCAGTAGTATAGTTTAATATTTTCTTTTTCAAAATTTAATTGTTGATCTAAACCGTTCAACATAATTTCCATATGAATATGTACTTGTAGACCGAATTTTATATTTGTTGGAATTTTTTTACTATTTTTTAAGGTAGGTAAAAAATCATTATTTTTGGATGGTCCAGAATTTTCATATCAAGTGATTTTCTACCTACCTTAAAATTTCAAAAAATAAAAAATTTGGTTTGCAAGTACATATTCATATAAAAATCATGTTTAACGGTTCGGATTGACCATTAAGATTTTGAAAAAGGAAATATTGAACCATATTATGGATCAACCCGTGATATGCATAGTACCATAGACTCACTCATAAATGAATATACATAACTAAGAAGAACAAGGAAAATAGTACATAACATTAATCTAGCTCTCATTAGCAAAATAACCATTTAAAGCCCAAGTAATATTTGGTAACAATTTGTATATAATATTACTCCTAAAATAAAAACTCAAAAGTAAATAAATGGACAACACTTTTAGAAGATTTTTCTAAGATTAAAAAATTCAAATTTCTAGATTAAAGATAGAGAAAACATATAATGAAAAACTTTCTTTATTGGTTTTTACGTTCCTTCTCCAATCTCGCCTTTTCAGCTTCCAACTTAATTTTGACCATGCGCCAATTTTGTACATAACAACATACAGGAATATCGCATAAAGGATATGAAAATAATATACAGTAATTACCAGCACCAAGATATTATGTTCATATGCAATCTTTTTAACAAAACACCAACAGAAGCCCTTAAACACCATCCTGCTTTTAATCGACAAAAGTTATATTTTTGCATAAAAAAAAATTTTGTCGCAACCGTCCAAATATATAACATATGATAAGATATACAAAAACTGGAGTACCCTGTGAATTCTTGCCTTCAATAATTGGCGCTATAAGTGATGGTACAGTATCTGGCTAGTAAGTGCTATTGTACCATACCAATATGTACTTAATGGAAGTTAGAGGGGTGCAATATGTGGTATGACATAGGTTATAACTGGGGATAATATAATGAAATTACATCGATACCCTTCAAGTTTGGTGGGCAGAAAATGCTTGTGTTGATTTGTATCGCTTAACAGTTCCATGCCGGTCAACCAAGGGAGACAAACCTCTTCTATCACATGAGGACCTTGAGCTGTAGACTGTTACAAAATCACGCAATTAGAGCGCCAAGGTGTGATTGTTGTTTGAAAAGCAAATAATGCAATTTTTTCACCAGTTATCAATTAGATCATATAATGTCACCAGTTACCAAATAAGGCAACTTTTTCAAAATGAAAATAGTATGCTAGTATCTGCTCAAAACATATTACGGTTTATGTCACTTGCATTAAACAAAACAGGGGGTAAATATTCACTCTGCATTAAAAAAAAAGGAACTTAATAATTAACACAAATTAAAATAAAACCCTGCAAAAATTTAAACTGAACAATGTCAAAAAGGCATCAGAAATTGAACCAAATACAAAATCCTTTTGAGAATCAAATAAAACCAACATTGAACAAGACAAACTACAACAAAAGATAATTTTGTTTAATTGTACTTAAAACATTTCAATTATTAAACCAACATATCAAATGACCCACAAGTTAAATAAATCACCGAGAAATGCATAGAAATCACAATATATTAATAAAAATAAGCAAACAACAGATGTACCTCATGAGGGCATTAACTTACTGGCCTGAATGTCATATATCTTGTTAACAGCATCCTTGATTTTCTTCTTATCCTCGCGGATATTGACCATAAACACAAGGGTATTATTGTCCTCAATTTTCTTCATAGTTGACTTTGTTGTGAGAGGATATTTGCAAAGATAAAATCCTGGAAAAAGATTTTTATATCCTTCAAAGGGGACATTGCAAAGATAAATCCTCTAGTCAAGTACCCGTGCTTTGCAACAGGGAATGAATTATTGTTTTTATCACTCTATGCAAATGTGATTAATTTAGATTTGGTTTGTTCATAATGTATTCTAAAAAAAGGTGGTTTAAGAATTTATCTTTTTTCTTCAAAGATGGTAAAACAAATTCATGAGAATGAGAAAGCGTATGTTGTAAATATTTTTTACTTCTGTCTTGTAGTTTTTATTTTATTTTATGTATTGCCTTGCAGTTTTACACAAAAAATTATAGGTTTCTTACAACCAAACTGAATAAAGTTCAATAAACCAACAAAAATTAATAGACCCACCTTTTTTCTCCAATAAATAAATTAAATCTCGTCTATCACATTTTAACAATTTTCTTCATATGAAAAATGCAGATTGGATTTATGTGACAATAAAAACCTTGAACGGTTCAACGCATCCATAACTATAGATAAATAAATATATTTATCCATTTTTGTTGCTAAAGGAAATTACAAGGAAAATAAGTTGGCATCACAATTAATTGTTAATAAAGGTTCGCACTTGTCACATGGAAAAAAAACTACTTTCTCAATAATCAGGATGCATTCCAAAATATTGGATTCCTATCATAAAGACGTAGGGATAAAAACCATAATTCCTATGCATTCCACCCATGAGGTTATTTTCTTAAGGAAATACATAATCCCATCAAACCTGAAAACTTTTGCCACTAATTCCAAGGTAAACATTTATTTTTTTGAGCCAAAAGTAGAAAAAAATTAGCTTGGCACAATTAGAAATTCTACTCCAATATATCTGAACTAAGTCTGAATTGATCTGACATAGAGTTCTACATGTTTGATACTTCAAAATGTTTGACCTTCATATTGAAGATCACGAGTCTGAAAGGCTTTTCAATTTGCTGACAGTATGGCATCCTAAAAAAAGAGAAAACAAAACAAAATAATGATTAATTGCGCATTAATCTGTTCAATATAAGTAAGATATTATAATGTTGTTGCCAAGGTCTTGATGCAGTTTAAAGGAAGATCAAGAAAACAAACAAAAAAGAAGCTAGAAGCAAAAAAAAACAAAGAACCACTTGAAGTTCAATTGAAAATCCTTAGTAACTAAGATCACACATAAATATAATCAGTGTGATACCTTTTAATTATCGTTGATTTTAGAACCAGAGAATTCAATTTCTTGGACATCTTTAGTGTCTGCGGATATGTAAAAATAAATAAATAAATTGGTACCGGTAAAAACCAAAAATGGAAATCTTCATATAAGAAAAGAAAGAGATATAAGGTTCTTATTGAAAAATAAAGCTTCTGTAACTTCTTTTTGGTACAAAAATATTACTGTAGCATGGAATAAAACAACAATTTTAATTTATATGTATCTTCATAAAAACTAAAAAAAAATAGAAATGAAATATACACTCACATTTTGCATCTTCTTCATGGGAGAATCATCTGATTGGCTGACACCATCACAATTCTTCCTCTTTTTTTGATGAAAAGGCATAAGTGCCCAGTTTATTATTAACAAAATTACAGTACAATTGTTCCAAAAACAAAAACAAAATATAACCTACCCTAACTCTAAAAGAAAACCTAGGATTTAAGGTCTCAGTACTCACACAGTGTGTCAACAGAGCTTAGTTGCTTCCTGCTCAACTGTACCAGTACTAATACATGAGCTAGATGCAGCCAGCTCAAATCTCGCACCCATCCCCATTTAACCTCATCGACCTATCTGCCTCAAAAACACAATCCCCAAACACAATCTATCACCGTATTATCTCAGGCAACAGAGTATGAACTGAGAAGCAACAAGTGACAAAAAAAAAACCAAAGGTAATCAACTTATTACAATCACAAAACTTGTAGCACAGAACAACTTGTACTACAGTCAAAAAATTTCAGTAGTATTCTCTTGCTCTACTGTCCAAACAGTATCACAGCATTCTGACTTGGCACCATTGTACCAGAGAGTAGTGAAACAATGTCAGAGGGCACACTTTGTAGTATTTAAGTTAGTTTCTTGCTACTGAAAAAGTACTGTGATTTATGACATTACTACTAACAAAAACCAAAATCGTGAAGCATACCTTAATATAAATCGATCGATCAACTATTCAAAAATTCACAACAGGTGCCAATTAAAATAGCAATTGCTCAATAATGATTTTACAAATAAACAAGCTATCACCAAGAAGGGATTCACTCAAACAATCACATTTACAAGGATCAAAGAAGAATCCCTTAACACTTCTCCAAATCATTGAAATCAAATCAATACACAAGGTATAGTTAAACCAAATCACCAATTGTTGAATGAGAGAACTCTAATTTTGTAAAAAAAAATTTGGTTGAATTCATATTCAATTTTGTCAGAGAGAGAGAGAAAGAGAAGTGCGTTCAAGTTGCCACTTACCGGGGGAGGTGAGCATATTGCATAAGGTATTGAAAATCATGGCCGCTCTCAGGTCGATCACGAATTCAAACACGTCGGTACTGATCGGCTTCACTGTGTCGTCATTCCTAATGAGAGAACTTCTGCTGGTTTTGCATAGTAGATACAAAGAATAAAAAAATGGGATATTACCTGTGAAGCACACTGTGCTTGTGGCAGTGGGCCACACCTTTACACAACTGGTACATGAAGCTCTACAAATTTACACAATCAGAAAAAAATCAATCAACCACAAAATAATATTTTGATTGCCAGAGAAATTAAAGAACAAAGAACACAAAAGGATAACTTGATCACATTAGGAGGTAGGGGTCAGGAACAGGGCCCCTTTCTGTATGAATCGATGAATTTATTCAAATCGGTATGTAGAAACTC
>CAXKVW010000426.1:0-30893 GCA_964058825.1 Carex arenaria
AAATTGTAGATGACAAATGAGAAGTCTGATTAAAAAAATATTATGATTGCTGAGAAAGAAGTATAACTAATAAGATTTTGAAATGATAATCAAATTGATATTCTCTAATATCTTATTTTAAAATTCAAACTTGTGTATAATATAATAAATAAGATTTTTATTAAATTTTCTGCTATAAAAAAAGCTAGACTTTATTTACTAATTGTAGTGTATAAAAAAAATCATGTTTGTTATGTTGGATTTTAAATTTAAACTTTGTATAAGATTGTTACGATTGTCAAAAAAAATTGTCAAATAATTTATCTCAGTATGTCATATATAGCAAACGATACTTAGTACCATACATGTAATTTATGTGATACCAAAAAATAAAAATGTGCAATCATGCAAAACTCTTCTCTATACTCTCTCTCTCGATCTCACATGCAAAACTTTCTCGATCTCTCTTTCTCTTTCTAGTTTCTATACATGCAAAACTGATCAATCTATTTTTTCACTCGGCACATACAAAACTTCCCTTAAAATTAATTTCAATAAGAACCTATATTAAAATACGTACACTAATTTATTATTTTTTCTTACAATAATTAATATGCACATACAAAAATGTGGTAAATTAAATTTGCAAAATGCCTACATTAAAATGCAATTAACAATATTTATTAAGTAGAATTTTATTTGATTTGTGCACATAATTTAGCGTTATATATATAAAATTATTGTAAGATCTCGACAATAAATTTATTATATCTCTACAACAACTCTACAATAATATCTCATTTCATTGTTATTCATTCTTCTCATATAAATTTTCTACGACAACTTTTGTATAATATATGCTCTTCATCGTATCGTTGAACTCGTTGTCCTAGTAAAGCTAGGTGTATATACAATAAAAAAGTTATGTTTTTTCATCGACCATGGTGAAAATGTTACGCTTTCAAACTGAAAAACTTTACATTATTCAATAAAAATATGTATTGGACAAATGTTTCCTCATGATTGTGAGATAAATATTGTTTCACTTTTAAACATGAATATATATATATATATATTAATATATATATGAGATAGGCTATTATGCTTTGCAAAGCAAACAGCCTCTTTTGCTTCGCGTTTTGATCCCTTGGATCTGCTTCAAGATTCTTGCAAACCGGCCCGATCAGATTTCAAAATTGTCGCTGAAATGAAAATTTTCGGGAACCCATTTTTACAGAGCAGTTTTTAGTGCGTACAGAGTTCGAATTTTTGATGGACCAAAATACCCCTACATCAAAGGCAGAAGATTTACTCTGTAAAATTCGAACGCTGATGATCAGGGGTATTTTGGTCCATCAAAAATTCGAACTCTGTACGCACTAAAAACTACTCTGTAAAAATGGGTTCCCAAATTTTCGGGAACCCATTTTTACAGAGTAGTTTTTAGTGCGTACAGAGTTCGAATTTTTGATGGACCAAAATACCCCTGATCATCAGCGTTCGAATTTTACAGAGTAAATCTTCTGCCTTTGATGTAGGGGTATTTTGGTCCATCAAAAATTCGAACTCTGTACGCACTAAAAACTGCTCTGTGAAAATGGGTTTCCAAATTTTGGGAACCCATTTTTACAGAGCAGTTTTTAGTGCGTACAGAGTTCGAATTTTTGATGGACCAAAATACCCCTACATCAAAGGCAGAAGATTTACTCTGTAAAATTCGAACGCTGATGATCAGGGGTATTTTGGTCCATCAAAAATTCGAACTCTGTACGCACTAAAAACTACTCTGTAAAAATGGGTTCCCCAAATTTTCGACGGTCCAGTAAATTCAACCCCCCAAACCCCATCCCGACTTCGCCTCCCCCCCTTCTCTCTCACGCAACCCTCTCCCACCAAAACCTAAACCTAAAGAGAGAGGCAATTTCACCTCGTGCGGCTCTTCTCCTCTCCTCTCAACGCCACCTCTTTTAGATCATAGAAGTCTCTGGCACTCCTCTCCTGTCCTGTCGACGCCACCTGATCTCGACGCTCCTTTCATCTCGGCGCCACCATCTTCCCGATCCTCTCCTTGTCCAGTGACACTCGTCCAGACCTAGTATTTTGGTAAGCTCTCTCTTCCTTAGAAGTTGTTCTCTCTAATTCTGGTAACATCTTTCCTCTTTCCTCTTTCTTTGCTATAAATTGAGGCGTAAGTACCTTTCCTTGTAATATATTTCTCAGATAAGGCCACCAAGAGATGTATTGGAATTGACGCTAGAGTGAGAATTAACCAAACTCAGCAAAACAAATAGCAAAGTAACATCTTGGTTTTCTTTCTTTGTTTCAGATGTTTTTTGATGAATCTTCTTTGGTTTTACACACCGAGTTGCCAAAAGCACAAAGCTTGTAGCTTTGATCAATGAGTTGTTTCGACTAATAAGAAAGATTTGAGATTGAAAGAAGTTCGAAAGGACAATCTGTTGTCTGTTGAAGCTAATAAGAAATAAGAATTTGAGATTGAAAGTGATTACGAAGATGGCCTAGGTGTTGCTTAAATTAGTAGTTGTTAATTTATGAACTGTAATTAATTGTTATGTTGTTTAATTTTATTGCAAAATATGGAGGTAAGGAAACATATAAACATTTTGCTTGTTGCAATCAATTTTATGATTTAGCTACTGTTATGTTGTTACAAGATGAAATTTGTGGTGACTTGTTTATCAAAATGTGGCAACTATCGTTGATCGGTTGACTGTACCATATAATTGATCGGTTGCTTTAGCACTTTCTTTGCTGGAAGAAGAAATAAAGGCAAAAGGAGTATAAGCTCAAGCAAATAACGCCATAATCATACATAATAAATATAAATTTAGGTCCAGAGAAGTATAAGCTCATGCAAGGGTTATCTCCAACATGTACCTTAGTGCCTAACAAAAAAATAACAGTGGGGCCGTCCATTGTTCTACATGCTATCACAGAAAGAGCATAGATCTAAGAGACTAAGATTAAAATAATGCAAAATATAATAACTTATACTGGAGCATACTTATTCCAGAGCACTAAGAATCCATAATTCTCCATACAAAGTAAATAATATACTTTCCTTGTAATATACTTATTCCAGAGCACTCATTAATTCCTACTATAGAACTGTCAATTCTCCATACAAAGTAAATAATTAATTCAAAGCACTAAGAATCCAGAATTAAAAAAAATTACATAGTATAAACAAAGGACAGTTTATAAATCATCTTCATTAGTTTTCAGAGCTTTCCATATTGAGAGGCACTCTTTGAACGCTGACCAGTCAGCTTGGATTGGGGGACCTATATCAAAGCACCAATTTACCAGTGAGAGACAATCAGAATAGAAGGTACAACTCTCAATTCCTTTTGAAGAAATGAAAGCAATAGCTTCCTGGAGGGCCTTAGCTTCAGCCTGTATAGCACTGCACACCCTGACACCAGTATAGCTTCCTGGAACAAAACCAACCCCACCTGATCATGCCTACTTCCAAGACCCATCCACAAACACCCGGTACTCTAGCTCTTCGAATTCACCTGAATCGGTAGCCAAGTGAGAAGTCCTGAGCCTACCTTTCTCCTTAGAAGCCGCTGCTACCATAACTTCAATGTGTAATCATAAAATAAATGTTAATAAATCAATGTGTAATCATAAAATCTGACAATCTGTACCCATACCTTTGAAAAATAGCATATTGTTTAAAAAACAATATGACCCATACATTTTTTCTGAAATCAAGCTTTCCCAAACTTTGACAATCTGACCCATACATAATTTTACCAATTTTATCAATTTCAATTAAAAACTTCCTACAATTTGTGCTCTTTAATATGTCTTTCAATTAAAGTAAATTAGTTAACAATACACTAGGCACTAACATCTTAGAATTTGCAAAAATTAAATTTTACCTGGTGTCGCTGAAGAGAGGATTTTCAAAACAGATTGCATCTTATGATAAGTACCAATCTGAAATATTTAAAAGGTAAATTAAATGGCTAAGAAAGTGATAACAATAGATAACCGTAATAATAACATTTTACCAAATGATAATCTCAACATAATAACATTTTACCATTTCAATATACTCCTTTGCATTTTATCGACCCATTTGATATTCACACACAAATTCAGCTCTCAAATAATTTCAATATACTCCTTTGCATTTTAATCAGCAATAAAAGAAAAACAGAACAAAAATTGGGATCGGCTAAAACTAAACCAAAGACTTCTCAGGGAGAGAGAGCTTACTGAGAGAGAGGAGAGGATTGGGAAGATCATGGCACCGAGAGAGAAAAATTTGTTGCTGGAGTTGGCATCGCGGGATGGAAGAGCCGGACGAGGTGAAATTGCCTCTCTCTTTAGGTTTAGGTTTTGGTGGGAGAGGGTTGCGTGAGAGAGAGGGGGGGGGGGGGGGGGGGGGGGGGGGACTCGCATCCTCTGCGGAGTATTTACCTGCGGAGCTGTGCGGTTCTTTTATTCTGGACCGTTCGTTTTTATCGGGCGGTCCAGATTTAATCTCCAGCCGGCGAGTGCGCGATTTGATGGAGGGGGCAGTATTAATTTTACTTTGAGATTCGTGCTATGATCTTATTTGATCCGTCCGATCAAAACGAACGGTCCAGATTAAAAGAACCGCACAGCTCCGCAGGAAAAACTCCGCAGAGGATGCCATTCCGGGGGGGGGGGGGGGGGGGGGGGGGGGTGCAAGTCGGGATGGGGTTTGTGGGGTTTAATTTACTGGACCATCCAGTGACTGGACCACTGAAAATTTTCATTTCAGCAACAATTTTGAAATCCGATCGGGCCAGTTTGCACGAATCTTGAAGCAGATCCAAGGAATCAAAACGCGAAGCAAAAGAAGCTGTTTGCTTTGCAAAGCATAATAGCCTATCTCTATATATATTTATTAAAGAAATATTTTCATGAATAGATTACAAGAGTAGAAATTTGTCTGCAATATATTCATGATATTGTACATGATTTTCAATTTTATAATAAAAAATCAGAGAAAATCAGCAAATTTGTTTATCAATTATCCAGTGATATTATAATAAATATAAATCGCTAGCCAATCCCCCAATAAAAAAATATGTTGCGTAAATCGCTTTCCGGATCTCCACCCTTTGATGGTTCGAAAAAAATAAAATTAATTATTAGATTTTTGAAGAGTGTACAATTCGTAAAATGAGAATGTTTTACAAATGAACTAATCAAGTAACATCATAAAAATGTTTTTTTTTTTCTTTTACTGTAACTCATTCCCTCATACATGTAGCACTAATTGTAAGATATTGATAACAAGTCAAGATTGAAAATCCAAAGAGCATATATTTTATAACTGGATTTGTGTATTTAACTTGCATATGCATTAAATTTCGTGTCATCGCCACCCTTCGTTGTGTCGGAAAAAACAGAGCAGCAATTAGGATTCATAAGGAGAGCTGGAGTCATATTTAAAGAGTGAGTCTATGGTACTATGCATATTATAATTTAGTCCGTAATATGATTTAATATTTATTTTTTCAAAATCTTAATGGTTGATCTGAGTCGTTCAACATGATTTTCATATGAATATATACTTGCAAACTAAATTTTATATTTTTTGAAATTTTTTTTTACTATTTTTTAAGGTAGGTAGAAAATCACTGTTTTTGGATGGTCTAGAATTTTCAGATCAAGTGATTTTCTACCTACCTTAAAAAATAGTAAAAAATTTCAAAAAATATAAAATTCGGTCTGCAAGTACATATTCATATGAAAATCATGTTGAACGGTTTAGATCGACCATTAAGATTTTGAAAAATGAAATAATGAACCGTATTACGGATCAACCTGTGATATGCATAGTACCATAGACTCACTCTTAATTAAATCATATTTCTTTTAAGTTTTTTTTAGAATGAGGTGACTATTAGATTTGGAACCTATAATTTTCCACGCAAGAATAATACTTCAATACTAAACTGTTATATATGTTTTAAATTTTTAGTCGACCGTTAAGGACATAACATAAGTTATCTGTTTTGGACCCTTCTAGATTTGCAATGTCGATTTTCCCTACGAAAAATGTTGCTACAACAGTTATTTTTCCAAATTGTAAAAATATTATTGATAAAATGTAATAATTAGAGATCATACAGTGCACGGGACTCTGATTTTCATAATGTTGTAAAAGAATTATACAAATTTAGTGGGTATCAATGAAACTAAATTTTTGATTCTTAATTCTTGGATTCAGGATTTTTCTATCACAGTCCATCTTCGTAATAAATATGAGAATTTTGAATGGTTGTTTACTGTAGTATATGGTCCAGTTCTGTCTATGCAACGGACGGATTTTTTAAATGAAATTCGTTCTATTAGTTCGCTTGGCATTCCATCCTGGCTCATTTGTGGAGATTTTAACTTGATTCGCACTAGGCATGAAAAACAAGGGCCTTCTTTTAATTATGTCTTAAGTAATAGGTTTAATACTCTCATTTCAGATTTAGAATTATTCGAATTCCCATTAGTAGATAGGAAATTTACATGGGCTCGGTCTTCATCTTCTAGCTCTAAGGCACTTTTAGATAGATACTTTTGTTCGAATGAATGGCTTTTACACTTTTCTTCCTCTATTGTTCATTCTCTACCCCGAATTTTTTCTGATCATAATCCCATCATTTTAAATATCGATTCTATCTCTACTTTTCATAACAAAACGGTTCGATTTGAAAAAATTTGGCTTTCTCAAGAGGGTTTCGTTGATTTAGTAACTTCATGGTGGTTGTCATATAATTTAGGGGATGATTTAGGTAATTCTTGGAAGTATAAATTACAGTTTTTTAGACAAAAATTACGTGGCTGGCATGCTAATCTTGTTGGGGAAAAGAGAAGATTGAAATCATCTCTTATTGAGCAAATATCATCGTATGAATTACTTCATGATTCACATACTTTATCTTCGACTGATTTCTCTCATTGGCAGGAGTGCCAAACTAGTTTACATAGGCTTTTAAAAGAGGATGAAATTTTTTGGCACCAACGTTCTCGTTTACAATGGTTTCTAGAAGGAGATTCAAACACCAAATTTTTTCATATTGCGGCTTCTAATAGAAAGAATAAGAATGCAATCCTTTCCTTAGATATTAATGGTATTACTGTCTATGATCCTGTTGTCCTACAAAATCATATAACTTCGTATTATAAGAATTTATTAGGAACTACTTCTACTCGATTACTTAGTTTACAATCTAATTTATGGGCTTCTTCTGAACAGCTAACTCAAGCACAACAACTTTCTTTAGAACTTCCTTTTACTCTTGATGAAATTCGACGAACTGTTTTCTCTTGTAACCCTGGTAAAGCTCCTGGTCCCGACGGCCTTTCTTTTTTATTCTATCAATCCTTTTGGGACTTGCTTTATCCTGACCTTTTCAAGATTTTCCAAGGTTTTTATAATAGAACATTAGATCTTTCTAAATTGAATTTAGCATCTATCTGTTTGATCCCTAAAAAGGCTGATGTATCTTCCATTACACAATTTAGGCCTATCAGTCTTATTAATTGTAGTTTTAAGATGATTACTAAGTTATTAACTAATAGGCTTTCTCTAGTATTAGATCCTCTTATTGACGATTCTCAGGCTGCTTTTATAAAAGGTAGACTAATTGGTGATAACATAATCTGTGCGCATGAGGTCCTTCACCAAGTTAGGTTATCTAAACAGAAAGGTATTCTCCTTAAACTTGATTTTGAGAAGGCATTTGATAAGGTAAATTGGGATTTTCTCCTGGAGGTATTAGTAGCTCGTGGTTTTGGGATTTTATTTACTAATTGGATTCGTGATATTTTGCAAAGTGGTAGAATATGTATTTCTTTTAATGGGGACTTAGGAGATTATTTTCATTGTAAACAAGGTCTTCGTCAGGGTGATCCTCTTTCTCATTTACTTTTTGACCTAGTAACAGATGCTCTTAATAAAATTCTAAGTAAGGCACAATCCGCAGGTTTTATTTCTGGTTTGGGTAATGAGGTTAAGGTTTTGAACTTACATTTTGCAGATGACACTCTTTTGTTTTTGGAGGCCAACTCGCTTATGGTAGAACATCTTAAGTTTTTGCTTTTAGGGTTCGAAAATCTTTCTGGTCTAAAAATTAATTTTGAGAAGAGTGAGCTTATTCCTTTAAATATTCCTGCATATGAATCATCTTGTTTAGCTAGACAATTAAATTGTAAAATTAGTTCTTTACCAATTTCTTACTTAGGAGTTCCTCTTCATTGGAAGAAGTTAAGTTTAAATGATTGGTACCCTCTCGTTGACAAAATTGAAAAACGATTACAATCTTGGAAAGGTTCATTATTATCATTAGGTGGTAGAGTTACATTGTTAAATTCAGTCCTGTCTTCCATGTCTTTGTATTGGCTTTCGATTTATAGATTACCTATCACTATTAGGACTAAGATCGACATTATTAGAAAACGATTCCTTTGGGCTAATGGTTCTGCAGGCCGTAGGAAATATCATCTTATCAAATGGAAAATTGTTTGTTTACCCAAAAACCAAGGGGGTTTAGGGGTACTTGATCTTAATTTTATGAATATTGCGTTGTTGGCAAAATGGTGGTTTAGATTTAAAGACCCCACTGTATCTGGTAAGTGGAAATCCATTTTGCTTGCTAAATACGATTCTTCTGGTTTAGCTTCTCATAGATTTTCATCTTTTTGGGCCAGTATCTTAGATCTTACGTCTATCTTTAATATGGGTATTAATAGAACTGTTGGCAATGGTAGAGATACTTCTTTTTGGTTAGATAGGTGGCATGGTAATTGTGCTTTATATTGTTTCTTCCCTAATTCTTTCGAATTACAACTGATCCTTCCATTACTGTTTCTGAGGTATTCTCTAATTTTCCATTTAGATTGCAATTTAGTAGGCAATTAACGGGAATTTTTCTTCAAGAATGGCATCAGCTTTTGGGATTTTTTTCATCTCATACTTTAGACTTTACTCAGCCGGATATTATTTACTGGCGATGGACCTCTTCGGGTCTTTTCACTGTTAACTCCCTTTATAAATTGTTATTATCTAGTGGTATTCCCAATAATATTTATAATAACCTTTGGGAATCTAAGATTCCTTTAAAGATAAAAGTTTTTGTGTGGTTACTTAGGCAGGACAAAATTCTTACTAAATGTAATTTACGTACTAGAGGTTGGCAGGGTAATATAGATTGTCCATTTTGTGGTGCTCCTGAATCAGTAAATCACCTTTTTGTTACTTGTCCGTTTATTTCTACTTTGTGGTCTTGGATTGGTAATCACAACAATTTTGTTTTTAACTGTACCCAGGTTTCTGATCTTTGGCACTTTGATTATTGGATTCCTCTTAAGGATTCATTGTTGGTTGAGTTGATTAGGGCCGCTACTTTATGGATTGTATGGTTGACCAGAAATAAAATATGTTTTCAAAATATACCAGTACCATCTATTAGTTCAGTAGCATCTTCTATAATTGCTTTGACTTCTTATTGGTGTAAGGCTCGTTTAGATGATTCATATTTTAAATTATCATTGATTTTGCCTTTCGATGTTTCTCCTTTAACTCAAATAGGCTCCTTGATTGTTTTATCGGATTCGGATTCACAGGTCAGTACGGGTACAGACGGGGCCCCTACTCTTGGGTTCGCCGTGTCTGATAGAGAGTTCTCCGAAGCCATTGAGGAGGCCGCTGGATTGTCGTCTCCTGATTGGTCTTTGGTGGATACTGGGTCTTCATCTTCACCTAGTATGATTGACATTAGTGATTGACTTTATTAGGTTTTGTTTCTTTTCTTTGCTTTATGTTGCGCTAGTTTGATATTGATGCTAGTTGGATATTTGTCTTTCTTTAGTTTCGAATAAGTGGATTTTGGGTGCTATGCACGATTTTGTAAGTTTTGTACAAACATTGTTTCGTAATGAAACCGGTGGATATTCCACTTTTGCAAAAAAAAAAAAAAATACTGAACCATGCCATCCAAACGAAAGAATTTATAATGGTGACATGACATTCATAATAGTCTTGTCTAAAAAAAATCAAGTTCTTTTTTAGATATAAAGTTTTCAAATTGAAGAACTTGAAACTTTGAAATTATTCTTAAAAATAGTTTAATATGTAGTGTTCTTTAATGAAATCAAACATTTTAGTTTATTAGAGTAACCAAAGAGCTTCAAAGAAACTTAATTTTCATTATTCATTCTTGGATCGTTTTTACTTTTTACACAGGAGAGCTTGTATATATAGAAAAGCTAATCCTTGAATTACATCTAAACCTTACTCTTAACTCCAGTACATTTTATTTTGAAGTTATGCAATGACGCTTTCCAAAATAATAACCGCCAATAGTTTACGGTAAAGTTTTTATTTTTGAAATTTAATTGGCCAAAAAAGTTGCTTAATATGATCAAAATCATATTGAAAATAAAAAATTGTATTTATTTTAGATTTCTTTTACTATTTTTTTGGATGAGGAGAAAATACATTAATCTACAAAATTTTAGACCTCCAATAATAATGGCCTTCTCCATATCTGAAAAGATAGTAAAATAATCTAAAAATATGAGATTAAACGACTCAGTTTCCACATTTCAAAAAAAAAAAATACAAAAATAAGAGTTAAATGAAAAATATCAACATTCTTTTATTTCGAAAACACCATAGCACAACTTGGATTTCTTCTTCATGAACAGACTAATCAAAATTTAGGCTTCAAGGCAAAATTGGAAATATACATGAGACAACATCTAGTAAACTAGATCAAGGCAACATAAATTAGAAAAAAGAACATAATTAGGTATGTCAAGGGATTGGATTTCCAATTGGATCCTAAATAAGATCCAAATATGAATGCGAAATTGAGATGCCATTCCACATCACGTTATTACAAATAACATAACGAACCAGTTTAACATTTCAAACATATAAAAGAGAAGGCATCAATGATGAATGGTAAAACAATAATGAATATATCATACATCTGTTACAGAATCTGAATTCAAATGAGGGCCAAAATGTTTCATAATTTCTTCATAAACTGGCTTCTTGAAATCCACAGCCTGTTCATCAAACCAATAATTACTAAAACTTGAATTTCAAAATAAAACATATGATTAATTAAAATAAAATTAAGTAAAGTACATACACGTTCAATCACTTCCTCAGGTGACATCCAAGAATATGAACCGAATTCAGGTTTTTCAGATCCATCACCTAATAGATTAATCTCTTCCTCTTTTCCTGTGAACTTAATTAGAAACCTGAAAAAGAAAGAAACACAAACATTAAATACACTTGAAATGATCAAATAATATCTTATGATATTTTATTTATTTCATTACCACTTCTGAGCCTGGCCGACCCAATCAGAGCCCCATTGTTTATTCATTTTCTCCCTCACTTCTGATGGAAATTCATAGGTTAACCAATACGGTACCTGAATTTCAAATCGATTAATTTGTTATTGCCAATCATTTATTCCATCTCGGTCATTTAAATTATATAAAAATTAGAAACCTCAGAGATAATCTCCGCTGATGTTACTCCGGTTTCTTCTCTCAACTCTCTCATTGCAGCTACTCTCACATCTTCTCCTTCATCCACTCCTCCCTATTAATTATCAAAAATAAAACTTTAATGTAACAAACCTTTCTGATGATAATCTGTATAGTAATTCATAAATCATGAATTCAAATCATATAATGCAAAGATAAGTTTCTACTGGAATTTGGACTCCTACCTAAGCAAAGAACCAAACTATAACACAATTTAGAGTGAGGCTATGGTACTATGCATAGCGCGGATTGGTCCGTACTATGGATCAATATCTTCGTTTTTAAGGTCTAAATAGTCGAACTGAACCGTTCAACGTGATCTCCATATGAAAATGTAATTGTAGACTAAATTTTACATTTTTTTCCCATTTTTTTCCCATTTTTTTTTAAAATAGATAGAAAATCAATACTTTTGAATGGTTTATAATTTTTAGATCAAGTGATTTTCTACCTATCTAAAATATAGTAAAAGAATTGTAAAAATGCAAAATTTGATCTACAAGTACATTTTCATATGGAGATCATGTTAAACGATTCAAACCGATCCGTGCTATGTACAGTGTCATAGCCTCACTCTAGTCTCTAGTACTCTACAATTTATAACAAAATCCTAAAAAAGGAGTAGAACAGAGAATATAGATAAACCTGAGGCATCTGCCATGCTCCTGGGATATCAAGCCTTGAAGCCGAGAAAACCTGCCAAAGATTCACAATTAAGAAACATCAAGGGGTAATATTGAAAATAAATATCAGTAAACCTTAAATTGTAAAATAACCTTATTAGAAGGGTTAACGAGGCAAATTCCCACATTGGGACGGTATCCCGGCGGAGGAGCCTCCATCGAAGCTACCACTTTCGAGCTGTGAAGAGATCGGCGGAGTGGCAAGGGTGTAAATCTGGAGGGGACTCGGGGGCAAAAAGGGGAATTCGATCGAGGCCGAAGGATGGAATGGAAGGGATTATAGAGACGCACTGAGACCATTCTACGGTTTCTACCACCATGAGATAGATGAAGCTTACCATTTTTCTGATATATCCTTGTAATTTGTAAATTTTACTGCCTAAGCGATGAGCGGAACAGATAAACAGGCCTAGGCTCACTTTTCAAGGCCTGCTATTTATTAATTGGAAATTGGGCCGTCATTTTTATTCATGCCCAAATTTGTATAAATTTCGTCAACTCTGCCCCATCAAACTCGGATTTTATCAAAAATGCCCAAACCGACTATTTAATAGTCGGTTTTCTCTGAAAATTCAGTTATTTATAAGAATGCACTGTTCCGAAATTTCCTCACAATTCATTTTATTAAATTTCACACTATCTCTCCTCACATTCTCTCTTTTTCCCAGATTTCTCCTGCTCTTTCTGTTTTTGCAAGTAAGTCCCTATATTTTATTTTATATTATTAAGTAGGCCCAAAATTGTTATAAATTGCTATTGTTTGTTAGAAATGGTTAAAATTTATTTAATTTATTTTTAGCAATATGTAATTGTGATTAGTGTTAAGTAATCGTAATTAATTGTGATTAGTCCAAAATGGTTATAAAATTGATCTGATTCATTAGAAATGTTCCAAATTTTTTTAATTTGGTTTACCATTATATAATTTTGTCTAGTACTAATTAATTGTGATTAGGCCAAAATGGTTATAAAATTGATCCAATTCATTCAGAATGTTCCAAAATTTTTTAATTTGGTTTACCATTATGTAATTTTGTTTAGTACTAATTAATTGTGATTAGTGTTAAGTAATCGTAATTTATTGTGATTAGGTCAAAATTGTTATAAAATTACTACGGTTTGTTATAAATTAGGGTATAATTTAGTATAGTTATCTAACTTGGTATAATTTTGTATAATTTTGTATAATTATATAATTTAGCATAATTTGAACATAATTTGCATAAAATAGTACAATTAGCATAAGGTATGGTATAATTTAGTATAGTTATATAACTTGGTAAAATTTTGTATAATTTAGTACAGTTATATAACTTAGCATATTTTGAAAATAATTTGCATAAAATAGTATAATTATCATAAATTAGTATATTATCATAAATTAGTATATTAAGTACGAGTCTTCATCTTTTGACCACATTGAGGATTATGGGTTGACTATCAGTCTCTATGAGATTGAAAGCCTATCACCATCCATGTCGGGACGATATCCTACGGCGATGGCACACGATGGTGAGGCCAGCGGGTCACAAGCCCCTTCTGACTATGCGGCTGGGCTGGCAGAGACTATCTTCTCTACACCCCCTCCCCCGCCAGCTACTACTATGGGGGATGATGATCCGTGGGAGACCGTATCACGTATCAGGAGAGAGGCAGATGCCGCTGCTGTTGCTGCATGTGATGCGGTCTGGGCGAGGCTGCCCGATAGGTATAATAGAGGACAGGCAGCCGAGCGATACTCCCCTTCTCCGTTTAGATGATGATAGTTTTTACTTTATTGTTCCGTAGGATTTATATTTGGATCTGTTATGTTTGTCATTTTATGGTTGTATTATCTCTGTTTATTTATTTATATTTCCTACTCTATGTTTACATATCGTCTTTCTCTTATGTCATGACTATATCATATTTATAAATGTCAAAAATATAAATTTCTCATTAAAATCATAATAAATTTAGTTGAAAAATACCAAATTGTAATAAATCAATCAACAAATTTTGTTAATTAATCGTCTTAAAAATGAGAATTTCAAATGATTCATAACATATACATCCTTATAAATTTCAAATGATTCGTAACAAATTTTGTGAGGAAATTTCGGAACAGTGCATCCTTATAAATAACCGAATTTTCAGAGGAAACTGACTATTAAATAATCGGTTCCTAATTTTTATTAGGAACCGACTATTAAGTAGTCGGTTTCTAATAAAAATTAGGAACCGACTATTTAATAGTCGGTTTGGGCATTTTTGATAGAATCCGAGTTTGATGGGCAGAGTTGGCAAAATTTATACAAATTTGGGCATGAATAAAAATGACGGGAAATTGGGGTTTCTCAAAAGAAATAAAAGAGAAAGGCCCAAAGATGTCAAATTAATCGGCAGTTGGACAATTTTATTTTGTCTTGCTCCTTTTTATTTTCTAAATTTGTTCTCTTTTCTCTTTTCTTTTTCTTTTTAATTTTTTCTCTTTTTTCCTTTTAAAAAAAACATTCGGGAAAAATTCTAGTTATGCATAAATGGGTATGGGAAGAACAATTTAATTTGTTAATATTTTTTGTTCTAAATAAGATAAGAGTCAAGCTTCTAATCTTATTTTTATTGATAAATTAAAAAGAAGATACAAAAGAGCCAAAAACACATGAAATTGCATTGCTCAATGAGTATTGAGCAGAAAAGGAAGTTGCATCTCTCGTAGTACTTGAGTACTTGACCAACAAATTCAATAATAAAATAAAATAAAATATTTTAAAGATTCGATTGTCTCTAAAAATTTCCATAATCTTCTTTTAAAATAATTAAAAAAAATTGTTCTTTTAGAAAAATTTCATTGATGAATTGTAGGCAGTAAGGTATAAAATCGTTACCTTGTGTAGTTATGAAGTCACATCAAGGGCCGACATATATCTTGGGAAAGTTAAGAGGACAAGATTTAAGATTTCTTTCATTTTATCAAAGCATGACAAACTAACAAACCTCTTGTAGTTGGTAAGGTGCCAAGGATTGGACCTACTATATGAATTTTTATGGATGGAATACTTGGCGTGTATGACACAATGGATATCAACTCTTCTCATTTTGTTTAGAAATGAAATTGTATAGCAACTTGCCAACTTTACTATGTTCAGTGATCATATCACAGTATCTTTTTGAAACTTTTATGTTTGTTTCCTTATTGTTCTCTTTTCTTTTCTTTTTTCTTAATTTTAATGCAACTGTACGTTTGGATCTTTGCAAGTCGTCCAAAAAGCTTATTTGCTATATATAAAATCAAGTAGACAAAATGCTTATAATTTCCGTAATGAAACATGGATCATTGTATGAAAGTATTATTTTTAAATTGACGGGGAAAATGAAAAAGCAACGAAGATCATTCCTTTAGATTGCGCCAAGGTCCAATAATGAAGAAGCAATTATTATGCAGTTTAAAATCTTGGCCTATTTATCTTTTTTATGATGATCCTGGACCCGCACAACAAAAATGTGAAAAAGAATATTAATACATTCTTTAAGGATAAAATTAAGGCCATGTGGGCCAAGTGTGACATGAAAGAGAACTCCATCTTTCCTTCCTCCAATTGTATGCTTAAAATTATAAATTTATGTTCATGTTCTTTTAGTACTTATTTTATACTAATACCAGTACTTGACTGGTACCAGAGAATTCAGAGAATCAGAGAAAAACTCGCTGATGTACCAGTGTACAACCAAAGAGGTTCCCATCCTTGGGCCCAAGATTAACATGGAGCAACCACAAGTGTTATTTTTTTTTTTATCGGATTTCGTGCTAAAATAAATTAATCTGATCCTATTTATTTTATGTTGATCAGTACGGAATGGCTGATGTAAAACAAGGACAACGAACAGTTTGAGGTTTGAAGCCGACTTGACGTGTTTCAATTTATAATTCAACGCTTGTTGAGAACTTGAGATGGATGACTTATATTGACAATTTGACATGTAAAAAACGAAAGAAAAAAGAAGAAGAAGAAGAAGAATGAGAGGTGAAAATTCACAATTGCCATTGTCTTTTCTTGAGCTGACTTAACATGATTTGGTTTATTCGGATTTAGCATACATTTCGAATTATAGGTCATGTTTGATTGCTACTTATAAATTTAATGACGATTATCTTGCTTACTCCATCTTAGTTGTAATATTTCACACTTGTTTCACGGTTTAAGTCATAACTTAAATTAATTCGTTTGGAGGAGTAAGATGTTGAAAAATAAATTTTTGTGTAAAACTTCAGATATTACAAGCAAAATAAATATGAAGTAAGTTAATTCGTATAAAAAAGTAGAATAACTTATTCTGAATTAACTTACTTACTCATCTTATTCTTATTTTATTCTCCGTTTGACAAATTTAATATGGAGTAAGAAGTTTACTGTCTCTTAATTACTTCACATTTAAACATAATAATAACTTCACATTCAAACATGACATAATGGTAAATTAATAATTCGTTCTCATATAAAAAGAATAAAAAAAAATTAGGACAGGCGAAAATGAAAATGCTTGGGACAAGCTCCAACGTACACAGTAAACCAGTTGAATCACCTGTTCTTGTAACTTTATATGGAGTAGGGAGTACAGAGTACAGAGTACTATATATAGCACATATGAGTCTGTCGAATCAATTGATTATACAAACAGTGAAACAGATCGAGACATTAAAATGTCTTGATATGTGACGAGTCAATTAAGTCAAATCTGATTTATATAACAACATAGAGTAAAGCTAATATGCACTTAAGTGCACGTGCACTTAATCCTAGGACCGTCCGATTAGCTTTGAGATCCGTACTACACGACTTTTAAAGAAATCGGACGATCCTAGAGTTAAGTGCACAGTGCACTTAAGTGCATATTAACAACATAATATATGATTGGTGTATTCACGTACGCTCTAAAAAGGAGATTATAATTAATGAATTGAAAGGTCGGTGTACTTACTTGCAAGTGAATTAAATAGCCACACTGCACAATGAAAAAGGACAAATGAGAGATCGAGACAAAGGAAAAGGCCATGTATTAACTAAGTAGATGAGATGAAGTAGCTTAGGTCATGCATGCATGCGATGCGAGACTAATTGTATTTTTCTAGTTAGGTGCATCCGCCTCATCAAATTCAAAACATACCTATTGGTTCGGTTCAGCTAGTGCACCAATACTGGTCACTGGACCCTTTGATTTTATCTCTTGAACCATATAATAAGTTCATCTGTTTCTTTCTTTCTTTCTTTCTTTAATCACTTTCCAAAATAAGTAAAACAGACCAACTTCATATATTTTATTTTCTCCAAATAGATTTTATGAATAATAATCTCTTTTATTAGCATAATAAACGATAAAATAATAAAAACAAGTTAGAAATATAATCTTCATTATTTAGTTAATTGTTAATTGGGTAATTTAAAATTTTAATTAGATCTTTATCTCTGAATCTGATATTTGGTTTATCTAAATGAATAAAAAAATCATATACTGGAATTTTATTTTAAATTTGATGAATTTGATGTTGGTTATCCCTTCATCCTTACTCCAAGTTTTCAGAGAATCAGAATTATTGAAGCTTGAGAAAATAATAAAAAATAAACACACACACACACATACACACTCCTTGTTTAAGCTCCCATTTTAGCTTTCACAACAACTCCCCTCCAGGCATAAAATATACAAATTTAATTAAAGAATAACGAAAAGCTATTTAGAAACCGACAAAATCTTAATAAATGATTTTTATGATTTGCAAATTAATATATAAAATTAAGCATAAAAACAACACACTGACACAGTTGATTCTGATATATACGAGTCATACGATGCAGGAAAGATGGAAGTTTGAAATTCGAATAAGGTTAGAATAATTATAAGAAACAGAGCGGCATGGAATGCTCTTACAAAAATTGTCACATATAATAAACATTCACGGATGATGCTATGATATTGTCTGGCGAATTCGGGATCCTCCAGGTACCTGATCGAGGAGCAACAAGTAAATCGAACCGTTAATTCTTTAACTTTGTACGAATCTCAAAGTATACTCTCTATAGTTTGTAAGTACCAAATTCATGAGTTCGATCCGACTGGAATTAATAAGGTACCGGGGGTGGGGGATACAGAGTCTTGTCTGGCAGCATCGACAGCAAAACTAAATTGCAAAGACTGGTCAAACGAAGAGGCATTTGAACGAGAGGAACCTCAATCTCAATTCTCACATCACATGCATTTCAACTTTCAAGTCTTCAACCTAGTGTATTACAAACGGGCAGGGCCGGGCGCGGGCATGCGCGGGCACGGGCGTCACGGGCACACGGGCACACGGGCACACGGGCGCGGGCACCGCGGGCATTTTTTTCAAAAAATCTGCCCTGCCCGTTTAATGCCCGTGCCCGCCGCGGGCGCGCGGGCAGGACGGGCCAGACACCGCGGGCACCGCGGGCAGGGCTGGGCAAATTTTTTTTTTTTTTTTCTGTTTTTTTTTTCTGTTTTTTTGTTATAATAAAATATAAATTAAAAATTTCTTAAATCAATTATTTTAAAAATAATATGTCAAATGAATTTAAATTGGCATGAATTTGGATTTATAATTTATTAGTTTTCAAAGAAAAAAAAAACAGAAAAAAAAACCGAAAAAAAACAGAAAAAAATTAATTTGTATCCTAATAAAGTTAATACGATTTTACAAAAAATAAAGAAAAATTAAGTGTGCTTGAAGAAACAAATTAACACAAATACCACCGTTAAAGCAGATACCAATAATGATCTGTATTAAATGAAATGGACAAAGATGTATCATCAAATTTTTAAGATAATAAGATGCACCATATATGATTTTTTTTTAAAAAAAATATATTAAAAAAGGTTGTTTTCAATTATCTATTAAATGGAATATCCTTTATATGATAAATTCATATCACAATCCCATTAATTAGTAAAATAATAATAATTAAATCTCCAAACGTTTGATATGCTATTAATCTGTACTTCCAATGCAAGCATTTTTCACTACTTATATAATAATTAATAAGTAAACTTATTCTATTTTCTTGGATTAAAAATGAAAAAAAAAAATCTCTTTGACTTAAATTGTTTTACCCGGATGTATGCTAAAACATAATATATCAATGTATGCAGGAGGGATCAAGTTACGACAATTTTTGAATTACAACAAAGTTACAACAACGGTTTTTTTTATTTTCAAAGTCCAAATCGTCGTTCCAAACCGTTCAACATTATTATCTAAATAAAATATACTTCCAAATCAAATTTTATATTTTTGTGAGTTTTTTTACTATTTATTAAGATGGGTACAAAATTCAATGGTCTGAATTTGACTAGTTTTTGTAAAATACGTAATAAATAGTAAAAAAATTCAAAAAAAAAATATAAAATTTGATCTGGAAGCACATTTTATTTAGATAATCATGTTGAACGGTTTGGATCGATAATTTGGACTTTAAAAATAAAAAATATTATTATTGTAACTTTGTTGTAACTCAAAATTGTTGTATCTTGATCCCTCATCATGCTAAAATTATCGATCAAAATCAAAGTTACTAATAATTTAATGTTTGCTGGTACAGTATTACAACAAAAGCTAATCATCATAACGTCTCCATTTGCAAATGCCATCGAATCTGATTCATCTTTCCAAAGTTATTATTAGTTTATTCATCAAATCGTTCCGATATTTTATATCTTTAAACTAACAGAGTGCTATTATTTTTCCTACTGATGTTTATAAAATACTTCACGGCTTAGAAAATAGCGTCGATCGTCATCGTCGTTAAAATAAGTTCACTTAAACAAGTAAACAACAATATTCTTACAAACAATTAAGTTGTTATTATATGACGAGTGCAGGGGTAAAATACACCATTAGTTTTGTATTTTAATTATACTGTACATCTTTTTG
Organism: Carex arenaria; assembly: GCA_964058825.1. Lineage (NCBI taxonomy): Eukaryota > Viridiplantae > Streptophyta > Magnoliopsida > Poales > Cyperaceae > Carex > Carex arenaria. The sequence goes on from CAXKVW010000426.1 coordinate 20,161, forward strand.
TTTTTCATTTCCAAAGTCCAATAATCGATCCGAACCGCTCAATACAATATTCATATTAAAATATATTAGAGACCAAATTTTATCATTTTTAAACTTATGTTATTATTTTTCTAAATATATACAGTATTTTTAAAAAATAAAATCTAAAATATTCTAAAATAAATCTAATTACTTCACATTTCAAAAAAATAAATCTAACATATTTTTTTAACCTATTAAAAATAAATCCGAATTAAAAAATAAAATCTAAAATATTCTAAAATAAATATAATTACTTCACATTTCAAAAAAATAAATCTAACCTATTTTTTTAACCTATTAAAAATAAATCCGAATTAAAAAATAAAATCTAACATATTCTAAAATAAATCTAATTACTTCACATTTCCAAAAAATAAATCTAACATATTTTTTTAACCTATTAAAAATAAACCCGAATTAAAAAATAAAATCTAAAATATTCTAAAATAAATCTAATTACTTCACATTTTCAAAAAATAAATCTAACATATTTTTTTAACCTATTAAAAATAAATCCGAATTAAAAAATAAAATCTAAAATATTCTAAAATAAATCTAATTACTTCACATTTCAAAAAAATAAATCTAACATATTTTTTTTAACCTATTAAAAATAAATCCGAATTAAAATATGAATTTAAAAAAAAAAAAAAAAAATGGGCTGCTGTGGGTGTGGGGGTCCGGCTGGGGGAGAAGGAGGGGGGGAATTCAAATTCAAAAAATTTGAATTTTCGGAAAAAAACAAAAAAAGGCACGGGCGCGGGCGCGGGCACGGGCACGGGCACGGGCACGGGCACGGGCACGGGCACGGGCACGGGCACGGGCGTGCGGGCACGGGCGGTGCAGGCACGGGCAACGGGCACGGAGGGCCGGGCAATCACGGGCGGGGTTCCATAAAATCGTGCCCGGCCCGTTTAACGCCCGCGCCCGCGTGCCCGCGTGCCCGCGGCTGCCCTCGGTGCGGGCGCGGGCAGGACGGGCACGGGCACGGGCAGGGCAAGGGCAAGGGCAGGGCGCGCCCGCTGGGCATTTACCAAACACTACTTCAACCTAGTTTGGATCAGGATCCTCTATGGTCTGTGCAGTGAATAGACTTGTAACAAATTGTAGGACGTTGACCACTGGCTTGATCACCAACCACTTTTTTTTTAGGATAGGAAGATCTTTTTTTTCCTGCTTTCTATTACACATTACAAACCCTTATCAGTTGTCTTTCTAATGGCCTTTACTGTAGTTTATTTTTTATTTATTTTAAAATAATAAGAAGATTTTGGAATAATATTTGTATTATATTTAGAATGAGGCTACTGTACTATGCATAGTATAAATTGGTTCATACTATGAATCAATATCTTCGTTGACAAAGTTCAAACAGTTGATATGAACCGTTCTGTGTGATCTCCATATGGAAATGCATTTGCAAATTAGATTATAAATTTATTTTTCTAAACTTCTTACTGTTTTTTTAGATTAGTAGAAAATCACTACTTTTGAATGGTTTAAAATCTTTAGATCAAGTGATTTTTAACATATTAAAAAAGATGGTACTTTTTTTAAATGTAATATTTGATCTGCAAGTACATTTTTATATAGAGGTCATGTTAAACAGTTCAGATTGACAATTTAGATTTTGAAAATAAAAATATTGATCCATAGTACAGAACAATATGCACTATGCATAGTACCATAACATCACTCTTATACTTATATTATTTTTTCAATACCTTTTCAAATTATTCTCCAATTTGTTCGATATATTGGAAAATACTTTATTTGGACAAATAATATTAATAAAATTAATTTTTTTTTTAATCTTAGAGAAATATAAATATTTTAATATTTTTATTTTATAAAACCACAAATTGTATCGGAAATCATGAATTTCAGACCTAAAAATATTTTGGAATCATGAACATATATCAATATTATCTCACACGGTGACACGGTGTGGCATGCTTAAAGGTACCACATAAAACCGAGAGTATCCAACTAGGATTTGCCATGAAATGTTACAAATGTACATGCATGTATTCATCATTAATTGGCTTATTAAAAGCTTAGCTAAGTGCATGTGCTTGCTATATGTCTAAAGGCTATATATAGTATAGTATAGGCAGTTTGGTATCGTAAACTATGATTAGTCTCTTTTAAGGCTAATTGGTTAAGTTGTACCCTTTCACTAAATAAATGGATAGATTCCCTCTCCACTGTTTCTCGGTGGTTACACCACTTTCTTTCTCATTATCTAATTCTCCTCCACGTCAAAAATCTCATCTCTAGTGATGAAAATGACCTCACCTTTTTCAAAAATAATTTACTCATGTTAACGTAAATAAAAAAAGGTATAAAAAATATTTTTAATGCTAATTAAGAGAGGCTGCCAAGTTAACAGGAGTAAAAATATTGTGAATAGTTAATAGTGTACATCTATTTCTATGTTAAGTCTCTATCAAATAATTAAGTTATCCATTAAATTTGATCAAATTTTAAAATCGTATAGTTATTTATAAAATGATTTTAAATTTTAATAATCTACTTAATAAGATTTGACGATATTCCATTATAAAAATAATTTTTAAATTTGATCAAAATTGACATGCACAAATATTAATTATAGTCTGTTGTCTTTTTTTTTTTTTTTTTTTTTAATTTGATCTCTTTTAAGATCCGACAACATAATATCAAATATAGACATTATAAATTTATAATTTAAAAAATTTTATTTGAACAATCTTTTATGCCGGATGTAAATAATTAAGACGACAATCAAGACAATAATTTGATATTGTCTTGATAATGTTACTAGATAATGTTTTAAACGTGAGTTACTAGATAATGTTTTAAACGTGTACAATAAGCTCGCTTTCAGAAAAAATAAAAATAAAAAAAAAATCTCATTCTCATTATCTCATATCACACGCTTAAGACGTAGTTTGTGATTACTGTGGTACATCAAGTCGTGCAAGTTAATGATTCGTGGCATGAATTGTCGCATTATAAAGATATTCTGGAGATATGAGAAATTAATAAATAAATATATTGGACCTACATTTGTAGTTGGAGTATATGATATGATTTCCAACACGAGAAAATGCGAGTAAATTAAACAGAGCCTGCAGGTAATAAATGAAGCTCACGTTGTTTGCCTCTTCTTTTAAATACTCATCCCCTGCAAACTCTGTTACAGTGTTACTGCCCCAATTAATATAATTGCTCTGTCTTTTTTTAACTGGATAAAATATTTAATGTATAGCATGCATTGCAGGGTTTATATTATTAAATATATATCTACCATGCGTATATAAATGTTGTTCTTTTGTGGAGCAGACCTACACGTGAACAATTAATATCGATTGATTGTTTGAAGAAGTTAATTACTTGTTACAACGAATTATATTTCCTTTTGTCATCTGTTTTCTCGAAAATAGTTGCAATATATTTTGTTTTCTTTTGGAGAAAAAAATACAAGGACCCCTTTTATAGTTATATATTTGTATTAGATCAGTCTCAAACATCTCTCTCTTGTATTTTCTAAATAATTACAGTCACATCCTTCCATTGAAGTTTTCATTCTAAAATACAACGTTTAATTATCAAGCATAAATCAATACTATTTACCTCTTACATATAGAATAAAACTATTGTATCACAACTCGCCAAATTAAATCAAGCTTATATATATACGGCCATCAAATCATAATGCTTCTGTCAAACTATTTAATTTTGCACGAGTCCTACAAAAATGAGATTTCACACGTGAAGAGCGATAAAAATTAAAAGCCAGCTTCACATGTTCGATACCATTTTTTGTCATTTCAATTGATTCGTTGGTATTGCCGTATTTGTTTGGCAAAAAGAAAAACACTATTGTGTGTGTGTGTGTGTGTGTGTGTGTGTGTGTTTAAATAAAATAAGGGTAGTGTTTGCATTTTTTTTTAATAAAATGAAGAAAATATGTGTGAATTTTTGAAGTACTTCCATGAAAAATAAATTTGAATGAAAGTAAATATTTGCACCTATTTATGAAATAAGATGAATAATTTATTTAGTTTAAAAAAGAGGCAGTGTATTTGACTATCTGTACTCTGTCTCTTTCTCTGAATATAATAAGAGAAAAAAGAAGTATGTTATCTCGCGGTTTAGCAGAACAAATCAAGCACTTCCCGTTCCCCCTTGTTACCTTGTAGGCCCGCAGTACAGCATTGAGCTGGGCGTGTCGGCGTGTTAGCAGGCCAGATCATAGAACCCTGAATTCCCGTTGCACTCTCCGAGCAACGCAAACATGTAACTGGTCGAGGATAGGTAGTAGAAACGACCCGGTACATAGAACAGCACTGTAGAAGAAACCTAGAAGATTTGAAATTATTATTATTATTATTATTGCTTGCAACATTATCCGGGATCTCGAAATAGTGGCGTTGAGGAATTAATAATTCTCAGTTATTTACTGTGAGGCGTTCTTCATACTTCTTATCGATCTACTAGTACTATTGTTCTAGTATTGAGTTATGGTTTAGGGTAGGAATTCATGTATGCTCTCAAGTATCTCGAAATTACGTATTTTTTTTTTTAAATTTATAATATTATATTTAGAAGGTAGAACAAATTGTTTCTTATTAAAAAAAAAAAGAAAAAAAAAAGAATTGAGTTAGGGTTTGGACTCGGTTAAAAATAAATAAAACATATCAATATGAAAATTGAAGTGAGTTTGTTTCATTAGTCCTTACTCGGAAATAAATAGATTGTTGGATTGTTACATGTTTAGAAGTTGTATATTAGACAGAAACCGAATTGGGATTTAAATTGAATTGAGAAGAATCAAGAAGATTAAATAATTAAGCACTTATTAGAGATCATCTAATTACAAAAATATTGAAATATATCTATGAGGACCAAAATTATATTAGATAGCATGGTATGACTTCAAAATTAAATATAAGATACTTACGGGCATGCTAATCTAAATGATTAAATAAATACATATTGGTGGATTTAAATATTAATACATGTAAATTGTTTAATTGTAAAATATTGACCGATCGATAGGATGATAATGATCGTTGTTCTGATAAGTCGTGATCTTAGTTAATCTATACAAGATTGTAGCCTTTATCCTTCTAAATTTAAAAGCTACACATTTATGTAATTTATTTACTTTTCTATTTAAACTCATTTTAAATTAATAAAGTAAAGTACTATTTTACTCTTTATCAAAAAATAAAAATTATATAATATGCGTAAGAAAATATTTCATCTTTTAACTAATCGGTTTTTAAAGACATGATTTATATTTTCTCTATTTGTAACGCATACACAGTAACATTTAGGCATGACTTGTGTGAGCGTCACAAGTAAGAAAATGAACTAACTCTTACAACCAAATAAGTAGATAACTAGATACTAAACATTTTTCTTAAATGAACTATTTATTATTATTTTAATAAGGATAAAATTAGTACTTTGTAAATTTAAAATAAGTTTTAATAGAAAAGTCAATAAATTTGATAAATTTTGAGTTTTTGAAATTTAAAAGAGTAAATATGATACATATTATAAAATTTAGAGCAAACAAATATAATTTTGATATTTTTGAGAGATATACATGAAAGTTCCCCTTTATTCTTATATGGGGTCGTTAAAGATGAACTAAAGTTGAATGATCGATTTTGCAATAAAGGACAAATATTAACACAGAAAAAACAACGATAGAAATGAGCGAACAATAAGCATAACAGAAAATAAAGATAAGTATATAATTAATGTTATAATATTCTCAATGTTATTATGTAATATGTTATATAAGGAGAAAGTGATATGACACGAAGGTAGTTGAATCAAATATATTTCTTCTAAATTTCTTTTTTCTTTGCTACTTAGCAAGATTGTTTGTTTCTAATTGCACTAAATTACTTCAAAACTCGTTACTGGTGGAATTGAGAGTTAGGATCGAATTTGCGTCATAAACAGAAAAAAGGTACAAGAACATTTTTTTCAATTATACTTTTAATGAAAATTTAAATTTAATTTATGTAGAATAAAAGAAATTATTTAAATTTTTAATTAAGTAGAATGAATATTCAAATAGAGATACTTGAATGAACATGCATTCTATTTTGCCAAAATACAATTAGCCACTTCAGCAACAGTGAATACTAAATCTAGTCGAGCGGATTAAAATAACGCTACCCACCATTAAAGCATCACTGGGAAGTCAGCACTCAGCACTCAGCACTCACAAACGGAATCATCAATTTAAAAAAAACAAATGGAATCCATTCCTCTGAGATAAAATAATATTTATGTTTAGATCCAGACCGTCCGATCAGAATCCGAGTCAATACGGCCCGAGATAGAATGCACTGCTCCCCTTCAATATTGGTGCGGATTCTGATCGGACGGACGGAATCTAAACAGCAATATTCTGTTACTTTAGATGATATGAATCCCTGCCAAATGACAATTCTGACATCACTTGTCAGTCACGACTCACTACACCTCCCTCTGTAGCGTTAACTTACTAAAAAAAAAGTCCTTAATTTATTGCAACCTGCTGTTTCTATTAATTTATATCTCGTGAAATCAATAATAATTTATTAAATAGACAACCATCCATCGCTAAACGCTAATCCCTCCGTACAAACGATCCTACTCAGCCTCCTATTTAAAACTTGCAGAGTCTCATCAAACCAAACTGGAAACTCAATAAAATAACGGTGGCACCATTTCCATTAAAAGGGCGCTAAGAAAGCGAAAACCACACACACTCCTGCATTTGCTTCCTTCCGTCTCACTTTTCAGCTGAGAGATCTAAAAGCTTCATTTTCAACCAGCGCTTAATTCGTTCATCTGACCTGGGAGTTAGTTGCATTGCTGGTCTATTGATTGAATTGGTAAGTGTAGTTTTCTTTATACAAATTGCTTGATTTGGGAAAGTGTCTAATAATTCTTTCCGATTTTTAAGCCTTTTTTTTGTCGTAAAAGACAAATAAAGGAACCGCTTTGCAAGCTGTAAGTGTGATTAGGTGCTTGCAGTAAGTTTTATCTGAATTAAATAACTCAATTGTTTAGATTATTTTTCCCAATTTGATCTAGCTTCTTTTGATTGGGTAACTTTCAGTTAATTGATTTGAAAGTTATTTGATTTGTTACAGATAGGGGATCTCTGCAGTCAACTCAAATGTAGATTGAATTAGGTTAATTTTGTTAAAGAGATCAGAAGAAGTTAATTGATATCCGAAGCTGTTGCCTGTTAACAACTGTGATTTGGTATAATGGAATCACGAATGGACCATTACGAGATCATGGAGCAAATTGGCAGAGGTGCATTTGGAGCCGCTATACTCGTAAATCACAAGCATGAGAAGAAGAAGTATGTATTTCTAGTAACCTTTTACCTACAAATACTTCCTTCCCTTTTTTAGTAATATTTGTCAGTAATTTATTAATTGAAGTTTCTTTGTGTTATAATTTTTAAATTTACTCAATTTAAAAATTGTGTGCCCTAATACGTCTTTACTAACCATTTGTAAAATTTAATCTAGTAAATGCATGCTTTCTTTTTCATGGTGGTTTCTATCAAAGCAACTATTTTGGACTGTATCTCTTCTTAATTAAATGTTGAAAATTAGTAAGGTCTTATTGATTATTTTGTCAACCAGTGTAAGAAAATAGCTATATGGAAACTTAAGGTGTGACGTGGGGAGCTTAATATTTACAAATTTACTAAATTTTAAAACTTAATATTTGTCAGTAATTTATTAATTATAGTTTCATTGGGTAGCTTATAATTTTCAAATTTGCTCAATTTAAAAATTGTTTGCGCTAATGTCTTTACTAACCATTTTGGAAATTTTTTATCTACTAAATGCATGCTTTCTTTTTGATGGTGGTTCTATGATCAAAGCTAACTATTTTGGAGTGTACCTCTTCTTAATTAAATGTTAAAATTACTTGGGTCTTATTGGTTATTTGGTCAACCAGAGTAAGAAAATAGCTATATGCCTATATGGAAACTTAAGGTGTGACGTGAGCCTTACCAAAAGAGCCTACTATTTTCAATATATGATCAATATATGATATTGTACTGTACATCTCACTTGGATTACTTATGTAAATATTTCAGATATGTGTTAAAGAAGATTAGGTTAGCGAGACAGACTGAACGTTGCCGTAAATCAGCCCATCAAGAAGTAAGCAGACTGTTTACTTCAGAATTTTTTTTTTCTCAGTTATATTTCTAAGTTTTCTTTATTTGATAAAACATGCTTATAGATGGCTTTAATTGCTCGATTGCAACATCCTTACATTGTCGAGTTCAAGGAGGCTTGGGTTGAGAAGGTTTTCATTTGTAACCCTTTTTATAATTTTCTTGTTAATTTTTTACTACATGGCTATTTTTTAAATTCTTTTCTATATTTTTTTTAGGGATGCAATGTTTGCATTGTTACAGGATACTGTGAAGGCGGAGATATGTGAGTTCTTCTTCGAAACTTTTGTAGTTATATTTTTTAATGTGATTTGACTTTTAATCCAATCTGTTGCAACTTTTATACTGAAATTGTAATTTTTTTTCTTAATAGGGCTGAATTGATGAAAAAACAAAATGGAGCATACTTCCCGGAGGAGGTAAGTAGCTAAATTGTCAATTATATAACAAATATGAACACATTTCAGTGACTATATTTACTGACAATTTGGTAATTGATTTTAGAAATTGTTGAAATGGTTTGCACAATTGGTGTTGGCGGTTGAGTACTTGCATTCAAATTATGTTCTTCATCGTGATCTTAAGGTGGATACAACAATAAATTTTATGTCGTCTCATATTGTATCAGAGCATGCTGATATACTTAATTAAGTAATTTGCTGTCAATTCTTTTGCAGTGTTCAAATATATTTCTTACCAAGGATCAAAATGTCCGGCTCGGTTAGTTGTTTGCAAAAAGATAACTTGTGATCTAGTTTGGTAATGACTCTTTTCAACCCACGGATTATATTAATTTTGAAGCTATATTTTTATTTTTATAGGAGATTTTGGGCTTGCCAAGACTTTGCAGGCTGATGATCTGGCTTCTTCAGTAAGTACTTTCCTTTTTTTCTTTTATCCTGTATACTAAAAAAATGGTCGATACAAGTGCATGGACCATATGACTTTGTTTTATTCGAGTCGTGACATCACTAGAATACCATTTGTTTTGATGTTGTATTGTTCAATAACTAGTTTTCCAGGATATATATATGTATATCTCTTTGAGTTAATGCTGTAATACGTGGATACCCAGATTCCTATTATCATAAAAGCTGACACATTCTGTACCAGTCAGATCCTGTAGCAGCTCCTGCAGAAAGCTTTGCTGGTAAAGTGGTTGCCCAAAGGGCGAAACAAATAATAATGACATTAGCAGGCTGGTTTGGTAACATGTAATGACAGTACAAGGATGGAAATCACTGTTTAATCCTCTTCTTATGCTTGGTTAGGTTGTTGGTACCCCCAATTATATGTGCCCGGAATTGCTTGCTGACATTCCTTATGGATTTAAATCTGACATCTGGTCTCTTGGTAAGATTCATAATTATTATATTTAATTATATTTGAAATTCCCTCTTGATATTTTCAAATTGAGAAGTATTCAAATACTGTCTAATATCACTTCCAGGATGTTGCATGTATGAGATGGCAGCGCATCGACCTGCTTTTAAGGCCTTTGTAAGTCCTTTTATATGTAGTCATGTATAGAGTCGGTACACAGGCGGGTTAGGTTGTATTTTATTTGAGTTTGGGTCAATGTTGGGTCACGTATATATGGTTGGATAGAGCAATAGTTTCCATGGGTTTCAGGTGGGGTTGGATTTGGGTGTGTTCAAGTATAGACCAATTTTTTATGTTTCAGATAAATTTTTATTTGGGTTAAGATTTGGTACATTTGGCATAAGTCAACTTCAGGTTGTTTCAGATAACTTGTTTTTGGGTTGCATCGGGTTTTAGCCATGTTGATATTAGTTTTGTTAGGCATGGAACAAGTCTAGTTTGGTTTCAGCATATTTCAGGTCAAGTCCCTTAAAGTTTATGTTTTTGCAAGTTCAGGTTGACGTACATTCAACCAAATTATGAACAACAATATGCATTTTACTGATCACTTCTGATCTTAGAAGTGATATCACCAGTGTATTCAAAATGCCTATGAAAAACATGCACTATTGAACATATGAATACGAGAATAGTTGCTAGAGGTTTTATAAATTTTATTTGGGCTTTGTGGAATTCAGGATATGGCCGGATTAATAAGCAAGATAAATCGATCCTCCATTGGTCCACTGCCTCCTTGCTACTCATCTAACTTGTAAGCACACATTTATCTCAATATACGGCCTCTATTATGGAAATTAGGGGTTCATGTCAGTTGCTGGATGTCTTATCTTTCTGCACTCTAAAATTGTGATCTTTTAGATGCTTTCTCACAGACATGAAAAGAATGTAAAATCAACTCCTTTTTTTTTTTTTACTTTTGATTCAGAAAAACATTTATCAGAAGCATGCTGAGAAAGAGTCCAGAGCACCGCCCGAGTGTAAGCTATTATTTCTGAGAAAAAAAGCTATCTATTCCTTATGTATATCTACTGTGACTGAGGCTACAGTACTATGCATAGTGCTTATTGGTCCGTACTATGTGTCAATATCTCCACTTACAAAGTCGAAACAATCAATCTGAACC